>BROE01000005.1:6002572-6019692 GCA_036571765.1 Plecoglossus altivelis | reverse complement strand
CTCTTCAGAGGACGTGCTACAATAGCAGCACAGCTATAGAGGGCATAGCAGATCAGGAACGCACGCAGCAGGAACAGTGCTTTGTGGTAGAGAACGTCCACTCAACCAAGAGCCCCCTGATCCTGACGCAGACACGTACGCGTCCGACTGCTCTTTCATACGTATTATCTCAAGCTTTTTCGGGGGGGTTGGGGGTATGGCAGGGGGTTGGGGGGCGGGGGGTTGGCGAGGGTATGGAGGGGGTTGGGGGGTATGGGAGGGGGGTTATGGGGGGGGGATTGGGAGTGTATGGGAGGGGGGTTATGGGGGGTCTGGGAGGGGGGTGTGGGGGGCGTTAGGGAAGGGAGGTTTCGGGGGGTATCGGTAGAAGGGCAGCGTTGGGGGGGGTTGGCGGAGGGGGGTTGGTGGGGGTATGGGAGGGGGGTTGGGGGTATGGGAGTGGGGGTTGGGGGGGGGTGGTGGAGAGGCGGGGTTTATGGGTGGGGGTATGGGTGTGATCCTGGCTTCCTCGGATGTTTCTTTATGTTGTTGTTGATTGTCATTTCTTTTCTAATCCATATGTGCTACCGCATATTAAGCTACTCTGCCCAAGCTGCTAAGTTTCTGTATGGAGGTGAATGGTAGTAAATGCTCTGTTCCCATATGCTACAATGTGTGTCCCACCAGAGGAACAAGCTGTGAATATCAAGGAATCTGTCTAGTACTCGTCCTAGATGTTGTTCATTTGATTTTGCTGAGACATTAAAGGACCTGAGTATTGATCCCTATTAAGGGTAAAGAAAGATGGACATCTTCAAAGAGGGTCAAGGGTCAGTGGGAGTGTTCTCAGTGTCCTGGAAGGCTATTGGTGGAGATGAACCTTTGCCACAGTGGGGATGCCTCCTCATTGGGTCTCTGAAGAACAGTTTTTTTCTTTCCTCACCTTCAAAGGAAAAACATCAGTCAAACACGACTAGAGAGAAAAAAAACGAGTACTTTAAATGACTTCTATGATGAATTAAAAATAAAAGATTTTTAAAAAGACTATTTCGAACCGAGCACGGCGTAATGGCGTGGACTTTCTCTCGGACATACTGCTTAAAAGCCTCTAAACAGACTGCTCTTCTTGCGATCGCAGGTGGGGATCCAAGAAGCGAGACAATCGCTTCAGCAGCGTCATGGGAACACAAGCCCATGGACAGACATCATAACGATAAGACTGTGTTTGTAACAATAACAATGTGAACTGTACTATTACCATTGACAACAACCGGACGATCTGCAGCGGCGAAACGAATCATTTACTGTATTATTACGAGAACTACGATATCAACGTCATCAACGATGATAACAGGGTTGCTGCTTCCGCTACTGAGGGGAACAGCTGTTTTAAGTTCCGCTATGGTTTCATTCTTTGGTTGTCCGACTTTTGATTTTGAATTTCACATCTTTTATTTCCATTCTCTTCTGGATTCTTATCCCTTGAACGATGCACAACTCCATTCCCTTACTGGGCCTTGTTCCAAACGTTCCCCCATTTCTATCTCGTACTTTGCCATGATTCAACGGTTCAATAACTCCTTATCAAAAGGAGAACGATACAAAATGTTTATAAAGATATTAAAATCTATATCTTCTTATGTTAAAAGCTGCCGGTTTGGAGTGGGTTTGTTTCGTGGCTCGGCGCGAGCCCGGGAGGGTCTGGCTCGGAGGAGCGAGGAGTCTGCTTCGTCCTCCCCTCGCTTTGCTTTTTCTTTATTATTAATTTAAACCCCAAGATTCGCTCTGTCAGCAAGTTTGTCTTTTTCCGCTGTGTTTTCTCCTCCCAGTCTTGCCTCTGCTTTGCAATCTGTCTCGCCTGATCAGTCATCATGGGGCCCAACAGGCCACGCTCCACAAACAGAGGCCACCCCTTTGCAACTCGTCAGGGTCAGGATGTGTACACTGTACATCACCGACACACTCGCGCACGCACATCAATATGACATAGAGTCCTTACAAGAAAGATGGGGGGAAAGAAACTCAGTGCATGCCCCCCCCCCCCCCCCCCCCCCCAAAAGAGGGAACTGTATAGACTTCTACACAGGCAGTCTGTGACATTCACGGCTTGACTGGAGCACAGCTCAGTAGGGTAGTCTGCAGGTCAATAAATCATTTAAAAGGCACTAAGGGTATTTATGAGAGTGTCACACAGAATCTGTAGATATTCAGGGTTATTATTGTTATTAATGGGACTTTAGAAACATGAATTCCATTTCCTCCTCTCGTCCCCCTCTTGCTATGATGAAAATTGATCCGCAAGTGTGCTATTTCGGTTTCCTTCCTCGTGTGCCTGTTAAATGGGTGGGGGGAGAGGAGTTAGTTTTAGGCATGGTTGAGGATGGTCGGGGAATTACATTTAAATTGATGAGCAACTTGCCCATCTAAGAGCTCTTTCCACTCTCTCCATCATCCCTCTGGTCGTTCTCTCTCTCCCTCTTTCCCTCCTTCTCTCTATCCTCTTCCCTCTTCTTTCATTCTTTTCTCCATGACTCTCTTGCTTTCACTGTATCTCTGTTTCCATCCCTCTTTTTCTCCCTGCCACACACACACACACACACACACACACACTATGCCTTGCACACAAACACATATCTTGTTTCCAGCTCTAGCATAACTCACTAGAAACCCATTCCAAGATGTCCATGGCAGACTGTCATCATGATCACTTTGCTCTAAAACCAATACCCATCTCCTCAGCTCGTAGACCGGCGATAGAGGAGAGTTAGGAAAGAGAGTAGGTGTATTTTGGTAAATTATTCAGAGTAAAAGAACTGGCCTAGTTAAAGTATCACTTCTCATTTCCTTTCATAAAGCAACGCGTGTGCTTGTGAAGATGAAGTGGGCCTGGCCCAGCCTCCTCAGCGGACAGCATCATCTCAGCCCAGCTGAACAACACTCTCAGAGGCATGAAGACGATGAAAAGTAAACTCTGGCCGATGAAAATCCCCCACCATGATTACCTCGGAGAAACAGAGACGTCGCTCTTCTGCCGACTAGTCGGTAACCTCGGTGATAATTAAGCGGTTTATTGCCACTGAAGCCATTTCATCTTCGACTCTGCTTCAGGAAAGTAATCATCTCTTATATTACTTTAAGTACCAAGACATTTATAGTGACGCTGACATAACAGACCGTTAACCAATCAAAATATGGATGCACTACTGACCTAACAATGAGGAATGACATCTAGGCCATAAATATTTGAGTTAATATCTCAAAGTTGTAACCGCCTATACAGAATACATTTAAAGATGTCGACTCTAAGAATGTTTACTGGTTTGCTGGCATTGGTGGAATTCTTTCTCCATGATTGTTAGGTTTCTCTCAACTCTGGGATGAATTAGTATTTCATTCGCAGTTACTCTCATCTGAATTGACCCACATATTTGCACAGCACTTCAAAGGAAAACAGTCTAATTGCGATTGTCTTGTTGCAGCTGAGTGCAGGAGCCACAGAAAGCTGTGGGATCTGAGGCTGGCCTGGGGAAACCAGAGCAGGTAGAACACCGATCACAACCCACAGACGCTGCGGTCAGAACCTGGCCGGGCCCGTCCTGACCACGGAGCAGGACCACAGGACGAGAGCGGGAAGAGAGGGAGGCCTGGACGCCAGGGAGGAGAGAAGGGAAATCTGCAGGGGGACTTGGGGGATGAAGGAGTTTGAAAGAGAGGAGGCAGAGCAGATGGTGGAGAGGGGAGGATGAAGAGGCTTGGGGGGGGGGGCTCACAAGGGGAGAACAGAAAACAACTCAAAAGGCAAGGCTGATTATGACTATGACAACATGCTCCGAGGAGCGAGAGACACACACGCGGGAGGGGAACTGATGAATGAGAAGAGAGGTGTTGCGAGATCGCAACACTCAGAGGAGCTATTTACAGTGAGCCTATGTACACATCCACTCATGGCACCTTCCTCCTATACCCTGTTACCCAAACCGACAACCAGGATGCCAAATATAGAACGCAGCGTGTGAGATCTCACATTACTTATTCATGAGCAGCTTGTTGATTCATGTGCGTGCCTATAGAACGTGCCTATAGGAGCTCGCCCTCTGTAGTGAAGTACTTGCCTATCTGGCCAGAAAAGCGGCTATTCATTCACTATCTGCCACTGTTGTCTGGTTGGCTGTTCATTAGAGCAGGAATTTATCCAATTGGATACGAGAGGGCGGACGTGGAGTGCGGAGGGGAAGGACGTCATTGGGGGACATGATAATTAACAGAAGTAATGCCGCAAAACGCCACAATACCTGCACTTTGCATAACTCCCCTAGTCCCCGCTCTCCCTGTGTCTCCGAGTCCCACTCTCCCCAGTCAATCACAAAGCTAATATCACCTCCGTCTGCATAAGCCCTTTCTTCTCCGCAGCCCTTTTATTGTATTTATTTATTTAGTTTGGAAATCCCCCCAAGAACTCCTTTATTCCACAGCCAGCTAACCTGCCTGCATACCAACATGGTCGCAGTGCAGCCCTTGGACACAACCCCACCTGGAGGCGGGAAAAGATCAGGTGTCATCGAATCAGATCCCACCTTCGCCGATGCCGCATCGCCGACAAGGAGCCTAGTTCTGTTTAAAAGCCTGTCTTGGAGAAGCGTGTGTGCAGCGCTGAGGCTCACGTCACACCGTCAATCGACCATTGAAATGGCGGTCGTCCCAGCTGCTCTGGCCGGAGGGAAGGCCACCCACTAAGAGAGTCTATAGCTGTTACTTAAGGATGTGTCTCTTAAACATGTGTCTTTACTCTCTCTCTGGGCACAGCCACTCAAGCAGCTTTCTTCTTGTCTGCTCCCAATCTGATCAATGGCTGCAATTAACAGCTCAGATCGATGCTGGAGCGTGTGGAGGAAGGGGGAGAGGGGGGGGGTGTGGGGAGGACAAAGAAGTCACAGCCACGGGCCCCATCACTTGTGCGGGAGAGCACAAGCCAGACAGCGGGGCTAACGACACACACGCAGCACTTTCCCCACCCCAATTAATCACTCCCTCCCCCCCTCCATCCCCCCTTGCCCTGACAGACCCCCTCCCCCCCCCTCCCGTCTCCGTCTCCTCTCCTGCCCTGCTCACCCTGCGTCGTCCTCGCCGACCGGCACTGGAAGGTGAGAGAAGGTAAAGTGAAGGAAGGCAGGGTGATGTAGACATCCACAGGACGGAGACCCTGGAGCAAGGCCACATTACTACACCGTCTCCATAGTTATGCTCTGCTCTGTTTGCGTTGCACCAAGGCCTCTTTGAGAACTTTCATCGCCTGGGAATTTTTGGGTTTCCTCGGTCGGATTCCGGTGAAGCCCCCATTCTAGATAGATTACATCTCAGCAAGGCTATGGGCAAGGAGGAGGGGGAAGAGGAGGGGGAAGAGGAGGGGGGGGCACTGATCCTGCAAATTATTTTCCCTCTCAACTTTAGGCCAGGCAGTAGCATCCACCTCCAACCCCACTTTATCCCATCGCCTTAGGGGAGTGTGCAGAGATGAGATGGGGGGGTGGGGGTGGAGAAGGGGGTGGGAGGGTTATCCAGTAGGCCAGTAGGCTCTGGGACTTTTGAGAGCTTTGCATGATGGTGTTTGAAATGCAATGAGATGTCTTACATCGGGCTGATGTCCCTGATTGCCAGCCCGACAGGGTCTAATTATCCCTCCACACTCTCTCTCCACACTCCCTCTCCACACTCTCTCTCCACACTCTCTCTGTACACTCCCTCTCCACACTCTCTCTCCACACTCTCTCTCCACACTCCCTCGCCACACTCTCTCCACACTCCCTCTCCACACTCTCTCCACACTCACTCTCCACACTCTCTCTGTACACTCCCTCTCCACACTCTCTCTCCACACTCTCTCCACACTCTCTCTCCACACTCCCTCTCCACACTCTCTCTCCACACTCCCTCTCCACACTCCCTCTCCACACTCTCTCTCCACACTCCCTCTCCACACTCTCTCTCCACACTCCCTCTCCACACTCTCTCCACACTCCCTCTCCACACTCTCTCCACACTCTCTCTCCACACTCTCTCTCCACACTCTCTCTCCACACTCCCTCTCCACACTCTCTCCACACTCTCTCCACACTCTCTCTCCACACTCTCTCTCCACACTCTCTCAACAGCAGTCGCCTCGCCCGCACGATCGATCCCCTTGCGTTGCATGTTCCTCATCAAACCCTCAATCAAATCGAATTTGCAAATGAAAAAACTATTTGAGTATTTGAGGAAATCTTGAGAAGCTTAAATAACTACATAAAAAAGGCGGCTAATTGCTAAGCAGGTTTTTTTCCCCCTGAAAGATTCCTAAGAAAGTTAGAAAGTAAAAAAAAAAAAAATCAAATAAACGAGTGTGTGAATGCCCCACCTCTCCAGGTCTATTTCTGTCAGACGGGGGGGATGGGGGGCGGGGGGGAGGAGAGGACGCTGGGAAGGGTGGTGGAAACACGCTCTCCTTCTTTCGCCCGCAGTTCTCCGTAGGATTCTACCGCAGCATAAAATTGCTTCCCTCAACAAAAGACATCTGACAGAGGAGGAGTGCACCCGAGAGCCGCCCCCCCCCCCACCCCCCCCCACCCCCGCCAATCTTCCTTCCTCACCACATTGGGAGACTCTGCCCACTGAGGTGGAGTCAAGCTGCCCTTCTCGCTCTCATCCCTCTTCTCCTTCTCTCTCTCTCTCTCTCTCCTCTCTCTTCCCTCGCTCTCGCTCTCTCCCTCTCTTCTCCTCTCTCTCGCTCTCTCTCCCTCTCTCTCGCTTCTCTCCTTCCTCCTCTCTCCCTCCCTCTTTCTCTCGCGCTTCTCTCTTCCTCTCTCTCCCTCTTCCCTCTCTTCCTCTGCTCTCCGCTCTCTCCTCTCTCCTCTCTCTCCCTCTCTCCCCTCTTTCTTTCTCGCTCTCCATGTTTTTGCCCTCCAGCTGCAGAAGCTGCACTGATAAACACACCCACACAAAGTGAGCTAGCTCATACACACACACACAGCACGCATACACACACAAACCGAATACGTTTTGCTACAGGGCACATTTACCTCCACACTCTGGGAGAATGGCACGTATATCACACATATCGTCCCTCTCTCTCTCTCTCTCTCTCTCTCTCTCTCCCTCGCTCTCGCTCTCTCCCTCTCTCTCCTCTCTCTCGCTCTCTCTCCCTCTCTCTCGCTCTCTCCTTCTCTCTCCTCTCTCCCTCCCTCTTTCTCTCTCCTTCTCTCTCCTCTCTCTCCCTCTCTCCCTCTCTCCCTCTCTCTCCCTCTCTCCTCTCTCCTCTCTCTCCCTCTCTCTCCCCTCTTTCTTTCTCGCTCTCCATGTTTTTGCCCTCCAGCTGCAGAAGCTGCACTGATAAACACACCCACACTAAGTGAGCCTAGCATACCACACACACACACACGCATAAACACATAAACACGAACGTCTTTGCTACATGGGGCACATTTTACCTCACACTCTGGGGAGGCACGTATATCACACATATCGTCCATGCAGTGAGTCGGTGTCTGGCATATTCCAAACAGGTTAGCTGCCCCCACCTCCTCCACATAACCGCCCCGATCCAAATAGACAGTGTTTACAAGAAACATGCTCGGCCGAATACCCCAAACAGAATCTGTTTTCATGGCTTAAGACCAATTCGGCTGTTTAGATTTGCAAATGAGGCCAGCGAGGAACAGTTGGGCAGTGATGGTGGTAAACAAAACAATAAACAAAGTGAAAAGCTGTAATGAAAATAATGGCTTTCAGATATAACTGTTCGAGAAACGCGGAATACCTCGTGAAGGTTTCGCTTTCTGAATGTGACCTTTCTATTATATTATTTTCAATTCCTTGACAATTTGCCCACCATCATTGCTTGTCATGGTTCATTAACAGTGCTCACTTTTTTAAAACGGTCAAAGGTTGCAAGATTGTCAGTCAACCATCACGGTCTTCAGCCTCCATTAGCTACGGACCTGTAACAAGCCACAGTCTATTTGGACAGGCCATTTACTCGGCTGAGTCATAGTTGCAGATGACGACGTACATTTCAGAGAAAACTCCGGATAAACCTCCAGCTGTAATGAGTGGAGTTGAGAAAACGACCCGAAATCTGCCTCCCCTGCCTCTGTCTCAGGCTTGGCTGCCTCGCACGTTAGCGAGCTTAGATCTGCATTGATTTTGTGACAAGCGCGCGGGGCTGAGCTCTAATTGGGTGTGTGTGTGTGTGTGTGTGTGTGTCTGCAGTCCTCCAGGCCGACTGCGCGATGCTTCTCTGTCTAAAGACACGCTACTGGGACCAGCCTGCCACCAGCGCAGGCATTTTTAAGCACACTGTTTTTAGCCGGTGCCACGTTACAAAGCAGCAGCTCCACACAAAAAACAACAGCTTCTCGTTCCAGACAGGTAATAGATAGAGGATAGCAACGGCTTTCTCTTGAGATATCGGCTTCCCTCAGCGTGATGACGGCAGGAAAGCAGTCAGGTCAACGCATCTCAGGATAACACTGATATCCAATTAAGATAAAAGAGCAGAAACACATTCTTGATCTCTTGTAATCTCTAGAAATATTCCCTTAACTGTTTACTTTGAAGGATAATCGGTTACAAAAAAAAGAGAACTGTAATAGCCATTTGACTTTAGACAGGATCCAGTGAGCAATACCTCAGACTGGCTCGAAACCCCTCCAGCAAATCTGACCCTGTCATGTTTCCCCTTTGCCAAGCTCAGCCTGCGTTCACCCAGGCTGTCTATGATGACTGGAGCAGCGTTGAAAGGGAGACTGCGGCTGCCCTTGGCCAGTGCGCGTCTCCTGTCCGCTCCTGTGGACGCTGCTCCTCAGGGGAGAGGGAGGGGGAGGAGGAGCGCTGGACAGACCAGGGTGGAATCTTTGCCCGACCAACTGACTTCCAGGACGGGCGTATGTGGGTGTGTGGTTTTGGTTCGTGCGTTCGAGCTGTGCGGTAGTTTGTCGCTTTTTCTATGAAGCCCAGACATTAATATAGGGGTGGGGGGAGACAGGGGGCACATGACCTCCACAGAACAATATATACTTTGAGGGGATCTGTGGGAATACCTTTTCACAGCGCCAAATATTCCTGCCAGTGCCCCTGGTAATCCTCAGACTGGAAGCCTGGGTCTGTTTCCGGAATGCAGATGAGGGTCCAGGGAGAACTGGCATCATCTTCTTCCGCCAATATGACTGTGCTGATTAAGAACAGGTATATTGGGTTGAGGTGTCTGGAAGGAGCGATGGGGAGGGGGGAGAGGAGAGTGCGGAGGGCTGTGGTTCAGGGACCCAAATAGAGGGAGCAAAGCGTGGAGGACAGGGAGCATAACTGGGAGAGGAAGATGAAGACGAGGTCAGGGGGAGTGTGAGTGACAGATGTGATCAATGTGGAGATGGATGCACATATTAAAACCTAATAGAGCCAGGGAATGAGAGACGGCCAGTGAGAGCTCTTCTCCGTCTGAACCGAGCGGCTTGGAATAACATACGAGTGTCTCTAATGGTGTCGGGCAGAAAGTACTATGGGAATGTAAAAATATCAACGTACAGAGAGACCTTGTCCTCTCCCATCTTCTCCCTGAGGGTCTCCAGGCAGGCTTTCACGTCACGTCCCCACAGTGATGACAGCACGCATCGAGGCAGCGGAGAAGATGCCACTCTGTCACAACGGAGCCATTACTCCTCAAAGGCCTTCTCTCTCTGTCTCTCTCTCTGTCTCTCTCTCTGTCTCTCTCTCTCTCTCTCTCTCTCTCTGCCTCTCTCTTTGCCTCTCTCTCTCTACCTCCCTCTGCCGTTCTCTCTCTGCCTCTCTCTCTGCCTCTCTCTGTCTCTCTCTCTGCCTCCCTCTGCCTCTCCCTCTGCCTTTCTTTCTCTGTCTGTCTCTCTTTCTCTGCCTCCCTCTCTGCCTCTCCCTCTCCCTCTGCCTCTCCCTCTGCCTCTCCCTCTGTCTCTCCCTCTGCCTCTCTCTGCCCCTCTCTCTGTCTCCGTGTTGCTAAAAATAAGATGTTGAAAAAACTCTCCACCCTTCTTAGTCAATTTACAAAGCTGGGAGATGCCAAGAAATCCTATCCCTACTGCTCCTCTGCTGTGCTGCTGTACAGCCTTTCTGCACATCCTCCTTACACAGGTGTTTGTGTGTGTGTGTAGGGGGGTCCTGTCAGGGGGAACATCACTGGTAAACACAGACAGGATGCCAGAGGATACACAGAGCCGTCGTTCCGCTATGTGGTGCAGCTGTGTTCCCTAAAACGTCTTCTGAGCTAACAGGGTTGGAGCTGAACATCACACTGAATCTGCACTCAAAAACCCCCCTAAGCCCACAGGGATGGCAGTGAGCACTCTTTCTCAAGACATGATCACTTCTCACATCCGTCCTTGCATGTCCCGAGGCTGGACCATGCGTGGGGAGGAGCGGCGTGGCCTGGGCCCAGACCGGCTCTTTCGATGGGCCACGCGGCTTCACAACACAGTCCGCCTAACTGCCACGGAAGAAGAGTCAAGAGTTCAGTAACGACTCCAGGTCTTTGCCTTGAAAGACAAGAAGCTACAGTGTCAAATCCTAGCCCTAGTCCATACCCCAACCCATACAAGATTTAGAGTCGACGGGAAACTAAATGGTATCTCCCACATTGAAATTGAAGGCAGGTGCATCACCAGTCCTTGAATATATGTGTGCTGGATTTCAGCGATAGATATGTTGCTGTCTTGGGGGGGGGGGCATGCATACAGAGTGTGCTAGCTGCATCATTCCGGATCTTTCTTGCACTGCGCTGCACATGCTCGTTTTCCCTCCCGAGGTAGCGGTCGTTGTGCTGCTCTTCCATCGCCACATGAAGGAGGAACAGGAGGACAAAGATGGAATCTGTAAACCTCCGCTTCCTCTTTTTCTTTTTCGTCTTTCTCTCTCTCTCTCTCCCTTTCTCCCCGTCTCTCCCCCTCTCTACAGTACATCAGTCCTCCACTGCCTCAACCCAGTCAATTAAATTCACTCACTAAAGTCAGATAAAACAGACTCTCTTTTTCATGCACACACACACACACACTCAGACACACACACAACAACCCCCAAATGTATGGAGAGGGAGAAGATGTTGATTTAATTCATAGAGTGGAGCCGATCTGAAGGAAGTTGACATCTGAGGACAAGCCAGCATCCGGCCTAGACATCTCCTGACGTATGTACACACACACACACACACACTCACACACGCACAAGCAAGGCCTGGCCCTCTCTCAATAAGGAGCTGTGTGAGATCGTTTGAGCTGCTATTAAAAGCACAGGACAAGAGAGTAGAGGAGCATTTATTGACACAAATCCTGTCTCTCCTGGCTTTAACACCAAGGCTCCACATTACCTACATACGTAGGATCAGAAGGATCTTAGTCTTCAGTTCACCACTAAAAGCTACATTCCCTACCTATGCTGGATCTTAATAAAGGAAATACTTTTATTAATATTCTCTCTCCAGGACCTTTGTTACCGAATTAGCTGCGTCAATTCAAAGCCCCAGGAGGTCATCAAAAGGTCAAACAGGAATCAAATATGGAAAAGGAAATCACAATGTCTCTCCGGTGGCGGGTCAGGTGATAGGATGCCTCCTGTAAATGAGCAGGAACGTGGGTAAAGTTCAGTGTTTGGCCTCCCAGGGGGGTCAGAGATTCTCCATGCAGTTAGAGAGCAGAAAGAACAGCCATTTCTCCTCCTTAATGAAGTTCAGTCTGTGCAATCCAATGAAGTTAATACCCTCACATGCTCTGAAACAAAGACCTCCACTCAACTCTCCAGAACAAGTTCAAAAGTGCAACATGTCTTTTTGTCCGTTTTGGCTTTCCGTAGCCATGTGACAAGCCTCCCTTCTACATGTTATGGTGTTTTTTATCTTGGATGTAATTATTTTAAAATAACAATGCATTTTCGGGGGGGGGGTCAAATGATGAACTGCTAGTGATGTTATTTTTCTTATTGTGACTTTCGCCTCTCGTCAAGCCAGCCTAACATGATTTAAACAGATTGCGCTCAGTCAAGGGAGGGAGGTTCCAACAGCACTTTGAAGTGGACCCGCTCCAGAAAGATCTACACTCTGTCATTACACCGTGTCAATATTGGACCCCATGTAGTTAGTCAGACCAGGTCTCGAGAGTCAAGACAATCTAAACGAGGGCCTATACTGACAAATTAAATAATAGCTCAGAATTCATCACCGCAATAAACAAAGGCTGATCTGTTATCTTGACATGCCAGTGACATGAACATGAACACTGAATAACTTTACTAATGCAAGTTCCTTAGCTTCAGGTTATGAATACAAAGCCATATCTAACAAACTTCAGGGCTCCACCTGTTTATAGAAGTGGGGTGATTGCTTGCATAATGAATGGCACCCCTGAAAGCTAATTATTACTCAAAGATAATTACCTGAAACCGATCGTCTGTAAGGGTAGACAGTGCAACAGCATGATTATGTAAAAGATAAGGAAATCTCAGAAGGATATAAACCTTCTCATACATACATCTAATTCTCATTTATAAGACAATTAGCTAAAGAGTCTTTTTTTAATCAAAGGTATACATTTTGAGTTACATCAGGAATTCAAGAAACAACTAGTTTTTTTTTACATTTGAAAACATTCAAAGTAAGAACAGATTTCCTCATTCCTGTTGTGTATTTAAGAGATTCAGGAAAGTCCCTTCTCAGACTTCCAAACGTTCACGACTGACACTTGTAATTATTCAATAATGAAACCACCGCTTCCTGGATCCTTTCCTCTGGCAGTGTAGGGACCTGCTATATTGGAGCTTCACTAGCCACTGCAGGGCATTCATATCTGTTCCTCCTGTCACCCTGCCCCATGCCCCCCCTTACCCCCCCTCAAGGGTACATGGGATCATTGACTCACTGACACCTGGGGTCCAAACTCCAGACACCTTCCTTCTGAAGTCCTAATCACTCCCCCACTACTGACAGAGATCAGGGCAAACGTCTCCCTCAACCCCTGCGCCCACACTTAGCATCGCGTCAGCGCGTGTCAGCGACGCGCACATTCAACACGACAGAGGGTCGACATGCAGAGAGCAACCCGGCGCCCACGCTTCCGCGCCCCCCGAACCCACCGTGTGAGAAGGTGCCCTCCGGTGCCGCTCAGGCATCGGGGAGCCTCACCTGCTGCCCTTCCAGAGACGACAGGAGGAGGGGGGGGAGGGTGGAGGGAGGAGGGGGGGGTGGAGGGAAGGAGGGGGGGTGGAGGGAGAAGGGGGGGGGGGTGGTGCCGAGGGGGAGCAGAGGAGGGGGGGGATGATGGAGGGAGAGGAGGGGTGGAGGGAGGAGGGAGGAGGGGAGGAGGAGGAGGAGGGGATGGTGGAGGGGGAGGAGGGGTGAGGTCAGGCGTGCATCAACGTAGAGACACCGAGCCTCATCATCGACTGCTTTGCAACTGAAGTAGTAGAGGAGAGCGAAGGCAAGACATGTGGAGTCCGGGTGAGGGTGTCAGCTTTGGAGCCTGGGCAGAAAAGATGGACGGAGGTCGGCTGGGTTGGAGGCCGGGCCGGAGGCCAGCTAGGCTGGTGGGCGGGGGCCACCGTTTCCGAACGAACGTCGGTGTGTTCGGAGATGAGCATCAAGTTTTGAAAAGCTCAAGTTTGCGGAGGCTGTCCGTCAGAGAGGACTTGCTGTCTCCAGAGAGCCTCTGGGGCAGGAAAGTAGCTCCACGTTGAGAGCTTTACTCTGACCTCCACGCCTCATTCCTCCACCTGCCTATTTCATGGGCCCCTGATTTCACAAGCACAAGGATTAACACTCTTCCAGCATCCAAAGAGAGGGAGGGAGAAGAAAATGAAAATAAGCAAATACACAAATCCTTCACTTCGACTTTGAAAGGCCCGAAGCAGAGAGTGGATAAGGCTTCCGGCGCTACACCAAAAAAAGGGCATTTGGAAAGTCGTCCACGTTGCGAATGATTCACATTCCATCTGTAAAGACAATGTCAAGTGCTGGCAGACTCGTTTAAGCTGTTTGTGACAGAGGGAGAGCTGAGTAAAAGCCCTCCAGCAGCAGTTCTGCCTGGATGCTCTGTGTGCTTCAGTCTATTGCCTTTCATCAGAGGCCTTGTGTATTCCACTAATGAGCAAAGCGACCAATACCCTGGAGCAGAGTGGTACCACTGTACAGGTCCCCCTGGGCCTGACAGTCAACATACAGGACCACTGTACAGGTCCCCCTGGGCCTGACAGTCTATACAGGACCACTGTACAGGTCCCCCTGGGCCTGACAGTCTATACAGGACCACTGTACAGGTCCCCCTGGGCCTGACAGTCAACATACAGGACCACTGTACAGGTCCCCTTGGGCCTGAGTCAACATACAGGACCACTGTACAGGTCCCCCTGGGCCTGACAGTCAACATACAGGACATGTCCCTTGCCTCGCACTCGCTCCCAAAACCAATGCTTAGTTAAGCATGAAACCTCCCCAAAACACACACACCTACGCACACGCATGCGCACACTCACACGCCCGCACGCACATGCACGTGCACACGCACGCACTTGCACACGCACGCACTTGCGCACGCACACACGCAAGAACACAGAGGCAGATAATGGAAAGAGGCAGGAGGACGGACATGTGCGCATGCAGATTTAGACAGACACCACCGAATCAAGGACACAGTGCACACATCGACACACACACACACACACACACACACACACACACACACACACACACACAAACACATTCCCGTACAGACGCACACAGAAAACACTAGAGCCACTTCAGAGCAAATCACAACAATCAATAGCAGCACTAAACAAGCTGGATGCATCGCTGGAGCCTTTTCTAATCTGAGCCGGTGAAAGGGCCCTGGTTAATGAGAGGACGTTTACAGAGCGGACAAACAAACGGCCGGGCTCGGTCCAAATGACCACAGGCTGCCAACAAACAGCAGCCGTGTCCAGTCGGGGGCCAGAGCAACACACTGATCAGCTGGGCTGGTCGCGCCACGCGAGCAAACCATCACGACCGGGTGCTCACAGATGCATATGGAAGCTCACTGTAATCACAGGGCCAAACGGGGTGGGTGGGGGGCGGGGGGATGGGGGGGGGGGGGGGGGGGGGGGGGGGGGGGGGGTGACACGACCAGCAGAACTCCATTCTCATTTGGGTGGGCATCAAAGGGCTGGCAAGGTTCATCACATCCAATCAGCTTGGTCATTAGAGTGCCATAACAGTGTGTTAGATTTTTATACGGACGCGTAGGGGTGAGGTGGAGTGTGTATGTGTGTGTGCCTGTGTGTGTGTGAGCATGCCTGTGTGTGTGCCTGTGTGTGTGTGCGCGAGCGTGCCTGTGTGTGTGTGTGTGTGTGTGTGAGCATGCCTGTGTGTGTGCCTGTGTGTGCGCGAGCGTGCCTGTGTCTGTGTGTGTGTGTGTGCGTGTGTGTGTGCGAGCGTGCCTGTGTCAGTGTGTGTGTGTGCGCGAGCGTGCCTGTGTGTGTGTGTGTGTGTGTGTGCGAGCGTGCCTGTGTGTGTGTGTGTGCGAGCGTGCCTGGCGGTGGGGGAGGAGTCTGCGCGTGGACACTCGTCAGACTCATTACAGCGTTGTCTTTTGTGTCGTCACAACGCATGAGAGAGCTCTTTGATCGCAGCGCTGGATCCGCGGGCAGGGAGCCTCCGCTGACAGGTTTCCATACAGGGCCCTCGCTTTTTGACCGTTCGCACCGCTCCCGTCCTCGCGGCCAGGAACGGCCTCTCAGTCTTTGGCCTCTCAGTCTTTGGCCTCTCAGTCTTTGGCCTCTCAGTCTTTGGCCTCTCCCCTCCCCCGTTCAAACCGAACGACCCGGAGTTTATCCAAACTCAATCGCTCTCTTTCTGCTTAGCTGCGAGTCCATTGAAAAGCCATCTGGAGCCATAATCAATTCCAGCCAAATCAATAACTCCTGGCAGACAGGAGCGGGTGGTGACAGAGGCCTTATTGAGCTGTCAGTCAAACAGACTGTTCTCTCACTCCAAGCTGTCTCTCGCTCGGGGTAGCCTCACCTACCCGCACGCACTCGCACACGCTCGCAGGACGTGCGTGTCCACGCCATGTAAACGCACAGACCGGATCGATCGTCCTGTTTATTCTGCGGGTGTTGGAATCCCATACTCTGCTAGTTGGGGTTTGTTGGCGAAGCGTGATGATTTTCCGATGTCTTCTGCGGTCGTTAGCGCAGCGTCTGCGTTTTGTTCCTCCCCTCCACCCCACAGCGAGGGACGGGGAGGAGACCGCTGGAATGGGGTGGCTATTTTGGCACGTGTTAACTGCTATTGTGTTCCCTCGAATGCCCCGGTATGTGTGCGAAGGTCAGTGGGATTTAGAAGCATGAATGGAGTCTGAGACAACACAGCGACTGCACACGGAGAGATAATTGGCGGATGGATTTCGGGACAGCAGGTTGAGGCTGGACACACTGTCGCTTTACCAAAGCACAGCCAGCCCCCCCCCTCCCCCGCTCCCTCCCTCCACCCGCTCCCTCCACCTCAGCCGACCGGCCCTCTCTCAGCCCCCCGCGTCCGCCCCTCCACCCCCCACCCCACCGTCCTCCAATTCAGATAAACATTGTTCGTTTTCCTGGTTGACGTTCTAAATAGAATCATAAAAGAGACCATCAAATGCTCTATTCCCCACCCTGCAGCTCGGCCACAACGTCCTTTGTCCAAGCTGTCATCGCTCCCTCAGCAGCGTAGCCGTATTCTCCTCCCGGGACAGAGAGAAGCCTTCACTTCCATCTGCCCCAGAGGACCGCCCAGCACGCATCCCATATCCTGCCACATTATTGACTGGTCTGTCAGTGCCGTTGCTGTCGCGTGAGGTTTCTTCAGAAGAAAAACGAAACCAACATTGACAGCGATTCCACACCAAGTCATCGTCTGGAGGCCGCTGACAGACAGGTGATGAGCAAACGCAGGCTTAAGATCTCAGTCACATGACTGGAGCTCTCAGCCTATGAGGTGGAGAGCAGAGAACACAGCAATGGTTGGACAGAGTGGTTTGTCTCGGGCGACTTCTGATGAAGCAGCATTCGAATCCTCCGGCTCTTTCTCAGCTTGTTTGGCAGCGGCACCAGATGTCCTGATCCTGCCTTATCTGGAGCATATTCAT
>BROE01000005.1:5981561-6002562 GCA_036571765.1 Plecoglossus altivelis | reverse complement strand
CTCCTCAGCCCCCCGCTCCGCCCCTCCCACCCCCACCCCCACCGTCCCTCCAATTCAGATAAACATTGTTCGTTTTCCTGGTTGACGTTCTAAATAGAATCATAAAAGAGACCATCAAATGCTCTATTCCCCACCCTGCAGCTCGGCCACAACGTCCTTTGTCCAAGCTGTCATCGCTCCCTCAGCAGCGTAGCCGTATTCTCCTCCCGGGACAGAGAGAAGCCTTCACTTCCATCTGCCCCAGAGGACCGCCCAGCACGCATCCCATATCCTGCCACATTATTGACTGGTCTGTCAGTGCCGTTGCTGTCGCGTGAGGTTTCTTCAGAAGAAAAACGAAACCAACATTGACAGCGATTCCACACCAAGTCATCGTCTGGAGGCCGCTGACAGACAGGTGATGAGCAAACGCAGGCTTAAGATCTCAGTCACATGACTGGAGCTCTCAGCCTATGAGGTGGAGAGCAGAGAACACAGCAATGGTTGGACAGAGTGGTTTGTCTCGGGCGACTTCTGATGAAGCAGCATTCGAATCCTCCGGCTCTTTCTCAGCTTGTTTGGCAGCGGCACCAGATGTCCTGATCCTGCCTTATCTGGAGCATATTCATCTTCTCTGCAGTTGTATTAAAACCCTACAGCAGAGGTCTGATTCTGGGTCGCCCAGCCCTCCTCCCACCAGCTCTGTCCACGTCTCTGCATCAGGCAGGTCGATTGACCCGCCAAACGCCGGAAGCAGTCATGCTCCTGACCAATCAGAGGGGGCTGTCGCACAGCACCAACTTTCCCAGCCACGAAAGGGGGGGGGGGTTGACAGAGCCCCACCCATGGTTCCTCCCGCCTTTGAAGCTGCGGAGGCCGGCCCAACAGCACGCCGTCCCCCCCAGCCCACTCGCTGCGCTTAAGCCCCCAGCACGGCGCCGCTTTAAAGACCCATCCTCCACATCAAACGTGACATATCTGCCCGTCAAGCGCCCTTGCAAGTCCAGTCACGTTCTAAGGTGTGGCCCCCAAGGCAGAGAGACCGAATGGGCAGTCTGAAGCTGACACGTGCCCACACGCCCCCGCACACACATGCGCCCACACACACACACACACACGCACACATGCACACACAGCTCTTTCAGAAACATCAAAACACACCCATGCAAAAACACAGGGGTCACTTGCAGGCCAAACTGGGACATCAATTAAGGAACAACAATGGTGGCTAGAGCAGAGCAGAGGTGGCCGGAGGGCCTAGGCCCCGCCCACGCGGCGTGTTATCGCTCTCCACAGACACACATTCTGCTCCCACCGCCCCTCAGAAGCAGCATTCTGGCACAGGAAGGCTGACTCGTAATCGTACCACTTTGGAGCGGGCCTCCGTAGATTCATCTCCCCTACTTTTCTGTTTGTCATAAACACATCCCTCTCTCTTCCTTTTGTCATTACTCCTCTCTTTCCACCTCGCCGCGGCGTTTGTTGGTTTTACCGAGGAAGCGGGAGGCACCGCCGTGTGTCAGTTCTGATCTGCAATTACAGCTTTAAGGGTTAGGAAGCAAATAACAAGAGGAAGGGACAGGCTGGCACAGAGCTGATGACCAGAGACATGAGGGCGGTGGATTCACTCAGCATCTAAAGCACTGGAACACAGCCTGATCTGTTTCTCAGAAGGAAGAATGTATTTGTCATTCAGAACCGTGAACATTATTCTTTTAATGAATACATTAGATACCCGTGGTTTGAAGAAGTCAGTCTTAAACTGCAGATGATAGTGAGTCAGTTGACGTTTGTCGTATCGGATGAGACGTTTTCTGAAGAGATAAACGCGGGTGGGGAATAGCTCCAACCTCCTGCGCAAATAC
Source organism: Plecoglossus altivelis (assembly GCA_036571765.1). Lineage (NCBI taxonomy): Eukaryota > Metazoa > Chordata > Actinopteri > Osmeriformes > Plecoglossidae > Plecoglossus > Plecoglossus altivelis. Next base: position 6,000,718 of record BROE01000005.1, on the reverse strand, counting down.
TTTCGATGGAAGATTTTTCCCCATTGAACTTCTCCTCTCCTCAGCTGTCACACAGGACCGGCTGAAGGGTTCCTCCACATTCTGCTCTCCCTTCAAGCGCCTGTAAGAAGATGTCAAAGCCTCATCATCCAGCAGGCCTCGTGAGCAGCCAAGTCTTGACAGGATGAGCCGACAGGATCTTGCAGCAGCCACACACACCCCTGCAGCCACACGCACCCCTGCAGCCACACACACCCCTTCAGCCCTCCAGTCCCTGCTCGCATTATCCTGCTCTGGAAGGCGGGGGGTGGGGGGGGGGAGCACTGACAGTGAGTAAACAAGCCAATCGCTCTTTAGCTGGGTTAGGGGCCAGCTAAGCGTGCGCGTGTGGGCAGATGCGGAGGGGGGTGGGGGTGGGCAGAACCAATCGGGTCTGTTTACTCGGCATCAACTCCAAGGTCTCGGAGGTGTTTACTCAGGAATACACAGGCAGACCTGCCTTTTGTTCCCTCTTTTATTTGAGAGGGAATCCAGGTGCCAACTCCTCTCTGGACCTATGCTGTTCGTCCCAGAGGGATCTGATCTGGGTAGGCGAGAACAACAGAGGTCGCGTTCCATACACTCGACTGGTACAGAACTCCCACCAGTCTGTGTAAAAGCCAAACATGAGTGACTGTTTGGCTCCTCCAATACAGCACAGGCTTCAGAGGCCGAGACTCGAGACTTCAGATCTGTGCAAATGAAAAAGACAAGCAGAAGCCTTGCAAATGTTGAGAGAAACCCCAGTCTTTTTTTTCCCGAAGCCCACATTAAACACTGTAGTCTGCAGTCAGAATCTACCCTCACTCTCCCGGGAGGGGGGGGGGGGTCTGTTTACTCGGCATCAACTCCAAGGTCTCGGAGGTGTTTACTCAGGAATACACAGGCAGACCTGCCTTTTGTTCCCTCTTTTATTTGAGAGGGAATCCAGGTGCCAACTCCTCTCTGGACCTATGCTGTTCGTCCCAGAGGGATCTGATCTGGGTAGGCGAGAACAACAGAGGTCGCGTTCCATACACTCGACTGGTACAGAACTCCCACCAGTCTGTGTAAAAGCCAAACATGAGTGACTGTTTGGCTCCTCCAATACAGCACAGGCTTCAGAGGCCGAGACTCGAGACTTCAGATCTGTGCAAATGAAAAAGACAAGCAGAAGCCTTGCAAATGTTGAGAGAAACCCCAGTCTTTTTTTTCCCGAAGCCCACATTAAACACTGTAGTCTGCAGTCAGAATCTACCCTCACTCTCCCGGGAGATCTCTAACCCTCATGACAAGAATATCATCGCGGGGAAAAGATAAATCGGACAATGCAAAAGCTCTGAGCGAGAGCATGACTGCATTGAGAAAGAGGAGGGGGAGCGCTGGAGCGAGCGACAAAGTGAAGAGAGTGAGAGATAGAGAGATGAAGGACAAAGAGAGGGGAGGAGGAGAGTAAAGGCTGATGGGGAGGGATGGCCAGGGGAGGGGGGGGGGGGGGGGGGGTCGGTATTGAAATGGAACAGCCTCCACTCAGCTGTGATTCCCTCCCAACTACATCCGCCCCAACCCCCTCCCAAAACACACACGCCCTTGTGCATGTTATCGTCCCCCGGGTTACAGACTCGGGGCCTGGGAGGCCAGTCTACCAGCTTCCAAACAATTAGAGCTTTATGGTGTGGACAAGCGAGGGGGGCAGAGGGAGAGAGCGGTAACGACTGCACGATAAGATAAGATAGATCAACTTTATAGTTCCCGAAGGCAAGAAAAATAGTCTTGGACGCTACTGAGCATCCACTTACACCGCACTGTGAAAAATAGGTTACATAACCAAACAGCCTGTCTAAACCAGCACCTTGGAGACCTGTTAGAAAGTCTAGAATGAAGGCAGTGAGAGATAGTGGAGAAGCCCTGGAAGGAGAAGGGGGGTTCGAATGAAGGGGACTGTAAAGCAGACAGGCTAGGTGGATGGGTGGATAGATGGATGAATGGATGGGACGTGGGGGGAAACGGAGGACTGGAGAGAGAGACAGGCAGAGGGAGCGAAGTGGGCGATGGTTCTGGAGGTGATACGAGGTTCCGCCCAGGAACACCAACTCTGCAGTCGCCTTCCGCTACTGACGCAAGGTGGAGCGATAACAAGCACTTATCAGGTGCGACGACAGCCTGTTCCGGATCCTTCCCTCCCGGGCCCAGAACAGGAACGGCGTGAGGGATTGAGAAGATGGGGCGTGGGAGGAGGAAGCTCAATATGACAATGCACCCTGACAGACCAAAGCGGATTTGCATGGCGTCTTCGCACACTGTTTAATCACTTGTTATCTTGGCACTTCAATGAACTCGGTGGTACCATTACTCCTCTGTGTTCGACGACGAACAACCCTTATTCAAAGCAAGGGGTCAACCAATTAAAAGCAGCCAGAGACAAGGTTGAATACACCTGCGCATACAAAGATAATACCAGGTCTTCTCTGTGGACCGAGTGTCAGATCCTTAATCAGATTCATAAAAGAGCAACACGAAACATCAAAGTTATTTGGAGACGTGAAACCTCTTTCAGGATTTCAGTCATATCCCAGAGCTTTGATGTCTCAAGCCTTCGTTTCTTTGTCTTCTGTTCTTTTGGAATGCATCAGGACATCCCAACATTCTTCCTGCTCGCCATCCAATGGCGTCCTCCGACCGCGCTCCTGTACACGCTAACACGCGGCGACAGGTTGGGAAAGCTCCTCCCACTAAACACAGCGTGTCTGTCGTAGCGTTTACCCCGCTCCTCACACATGCGCTCCCACGCTGGATCAACAGTCCTCATCGCCCCTGGTTGTAATTCATTAAAAGTCGGAATATCACCTTCTGGTCCGACACGCTGAGGTCAGCCGCCTGACACCAGACAGCCTTGGCTCAGAGCTGCGGGTAAACATTTACCTCGGAGATCTTTCTGCTCTCCTCACCAGGCGAAGGTGAAAGCAGCTTTTGACTCCTATTCCAGGCGAGGGATGTTTGTTTACTTTGTTGACCCAGTTTGCAAAAAAAACAAAAGAAAAAACAAAAAAAAACGAGTGAAAAACAAGGATTTCCGATGGCTCCCGCCGTCGATAGATGCATCATCAAAGGCAAGAGACCTTTTCAGCTAAATCTGTTGACACTTGTTCTGTCTGGTTTGTTGAAGCTGCCGTGAGTCATCGCAGACATGGTTCAGTCCAACGCTCTTCGTTCCTGTGTTAACTCGCTCTCTTAAACATGGCCGAAGATCCTCCCGCGTACAATCAGAGGAGGTGACTGAATCCAGACGAAATGTGACTTGGACTGGAACGACAAGAAGCCAATACAGGCATGACCGTTACAACGTTAACTCATGTTCATGCTAAGATGGGGAAATACATATCATCTTGTGCTTGACAAAACTAAACTCAATCTCTATCTTCTACCAAATCCTATTAAAGGGGAACAGGATCAGTGCAGGAAACACATTTGTATCTGCAGGTTCAATCAACGAGGCTTTGAGAAGGTACAATGGATTATTGCTTCATACGATTGCGGCAATTATTACCACTATCAGCTTTCCACTTGCAAGATGTGATTGGCAAAGTAATTTGATGCAGCAGACATTGGAGGCGGGTGCGAGGGGCAGCAGCTGAACCCTGATTGGCTGCGCTGGATGGTGGTCACGTAACCAGAGACGGTGGTTTACGGGTCCCAAGGCTGGGATGGAGAGCTAAGCGGCAATGGTACCTGGTTCTGAGTCTTACACACACGTGCATGCACTAATGCACACACACACATGCATGCACTAATGCACACACACATGTGCATGCACTAATGCACACACACACGTGCATGCACTAATGCAGACACGCACACACAGAGGTGTGGATGTACTAATTCAGACACACACACATACGTGCATACACTAATGCAGACACACACACACACACAAACACACACGCACGCACGCGTGCATGCATACGCACAAATGCACAGGGGTGCACTTAGCAGAAATGCATACACACACATTACCTGACACAGCCTAAGGCAAGTCCATGGTGCCGGTGACAGCACAAAGATCATGAAGTTCCTGCTACACACACTGCTACTGCTGCCACCACACACTACCACCCCCCTCTCCCACACACACACACACACACACACACACACACACACACACACACAGGGTTAGAGGATACCTAGGGCTGGGACACCACACAAACACACATGTTGGGTGAAAGTAGTTCAGGCTTAACACACACTCACACGCAAGGTGAAAGTGGTAAGGGCATCTCTCACATACACACACACAGAGTGAAAGTGGCTAGGGCCACACACACTCTCAGACACACAGGGTGAAAGTGGCTAGGGCCACACACACTCTCAGACACACAAGGTGAAAGTGGCTAGGGCCACACACACTCTCAGACACACAGGGTGAAAGTGGCTAGGGCCACACACACACACACACATACACACACACACACACACACACACACAGGGTGAAAGTGTCTGGGGCCACACACACACACACACACACACAGAGTGAAAGTGGCTAGGGCCACACACACACAGGGTGAAAGTGGCTGGGGCCACACACACACACACACACAGGGTGAAAGTGGCTAGGGCCACACACACACATACGCAGGGTGAAAGTGGCTAGCGTCACACACACACATACGCAGGGTGAAAGTGGCTAGGGCATCCCACAGGTAGCAAGGTCTGTGTGGAGCAGTGACAGCTGTCTTCCTCTGGCCTGAAGGGACCGCTGTCAGAGATTACATTTCAGCATTCAGGGGGCGGGGCGACGGCGGGGACGACGGCGGTGCTCGGCGAACCGTAACGCGGAAGATGGGACCTATGATTTGATTATTTTGATTGGGGTCTCTGACTCTGCAGATCATATTCCCCATGCAGGTAAAAGCAGGCCTGGCACAGATTGAATTTCTGTAATGGCCCCATTACACCCTGTTTCTAAATATATGTAATTGACTCCAGCGGGAGTTAACTGTTTCTGGCCCAGAATGCCTGTGTGTTTGCATGAGATGTAAGGAAGGCTCTGTGCTTGTTCCACGACACATCAGGCACGAGCACGGAAACACAAAGTGATCATATTCATAGAAACAGAGGCGAGCGAATACATTTAACAGTGTCAGTCTGGGGAGCTGCATGAGAGGGGAAATGTTTCACGTTTTCCTCCTTTCTGTTTTCCCTGTGCGTCCTTAGCGATTAGCGGCAGCGGAGGACCAGTGTGGCGAAGCAGCGGCTCTTCACACGCGAGCCCCGCTGTGTCCTTTTCTCCTCTCCAAGGCTTCCGTCATCAATAACCGTGACAGGATCCAGCGCCGATTCCCCAAGTTCACCTGAAACGAGGTCGGACTCTGCAGACTTCTGCGGCAAGTTGGCTTCAGAGATCCGAGAAATCAACCCGGGTCTTTTCCTGTTGTTGTTGCGGAACGCAGGGCCCGGCGAGGCCTGGCGGGGGCACGTTTCTCGAGGGGGTTAGAGAGAGGATGGCGAGATGTTTGGGGTAGAGAGAGGGGGGGGAGATGTTTGGGGTAGAGAGAGGATGGCGAGATGTTTGGGGTAGAGAGAGGAGGGGGAGATGTTTGTGGTAGAGAGAGGAGGGTGAGATCTTTGGGGTAGAGAGAGGAGGGCGAGATGTTTGGGGTAGAGAGAGGAGGGTGAGATCTTTGGGGTAGATAGAGGAGGGCGAGATGTTTGGGGTAGAGAGAGGAGGGCGAGATCTTTGGGGTAGAGAGAGGAGGAAGAGATCTTTGGGGTAGAGAGAGGAGGGGGAGATCTTTGGGGTAGAGAGAGGAGGGTGAGATCTTTGGGGTAGAGAGAGGAGGGCGAGATCTTTGGGGTAGAGAGAGGAGGGTGAGATCTTTGGGGTAGAGAGAGGAAGGTGAGATCTTTGGGGTAGAGTGAGGAGGGTGAGATCTTTGGGGTAGAGAGAGGAGGGGGAGATCTTTGGGGTAGAGAGAGGAGGGTGAGATCTTTGGGGTAGAGAGAGGAGGGTGAGATATTTGGGGTAGAGAGAGGAGGGGGAGATCTTTGGGGTAGAGAGAGGAGGGCGGAAGCAGATGAGCGGCGCCAGCGTGGCCGTGGGAGGTTCCCCCTGAAGAACATCTGGTGATAACAGAGCAAAGCAGCCTGGGCAATCCGCCCATCACCCCCTGTGCTTCGCAAGCCTGGAGGCACTGGGCTCCCTCTATCTGTAGCAGTCAGTCCTGTCACAGCTATGAGAGCCAGCCTCCACAAGCGCTCCAGATAACCAAGAGCTCGTCTGCACCACAGGCTGGCCTGTGTGACATCTTCATCAGATTTCCAAAGTCTTCTTCGCCCTGTACTGGCTTTGAAGACACCGGTGAGGCTGTAGCATCACTGTAGCATCCCTGCCAGCCTGACAGGCCATTAAACAGATCGATCTCAAGGATTCTGGCTACCTAAAACCTTATAAGACTTAAGTGAGAACAGCCTTGTTTGGAGATCAAAGGACGGTAAGATTTCTCCACCTACAGCGAAGCTTAGATAGAAGGCTGCATCAGCCTTCCCAAGACTGCGTGGCTAATATTTCAGAACAATGCACATGCATTTAATTGAAACGTCATTTCAGGCTGTATGCGTTAGATTAAGGAGCGTGAAATCCATCGAGAAGAGCAAATGAATCGGAAACCATGTTATGTGGAAAGACAGGGAGCTAATCGGTGTGCGAGTCCCCCCCCCCCGCCCCCGTCGACGTGACGTGCGTCACACTCGCTTCGCAGGAAGCACGAGGTGCAACAGCCGCCGACACGTTCCGGAGCTCGCTTTGGTGACAGACGCCGTTCCTGCGTCACGGCCCTGCGTCACGCCACGGCGACCGGGCTCGTGGTCGTCTGCGATCGGAACGAAACCCAACGGGGGCTCCCTAGAGCTGGGAGGAGAGTCTTGACGTTCGCACACCAGGACCAGTCACCCCCCCCCCCCCCCCCCCAGATACTAGGTGTGGATGGGGACGTGTGGAAGAGATAAATCCGGCTGATACCTACGTGCAAAAAGATACTTCCTTCCTTCCTCCCTCTCCAGAAGAGGAAAGGTGTTAATCCCTCGCAGCAGGTTCCCTGGTCTGAGGACGCAGCGCGAGGCGGGAAACACGATGGTTATCTCTGGAGAACCAGGGAGACCCAGAGACACTGATGTTCTGCTTTAATACGACACAGAAGTCCTGACCGCAGGGATCTGTGGCATAGCAGAGCTGGGCCTCTGGAGATAGCGAAGAACACCGGGAGCCTGCAACGACATAAATCCACTGAAACAAACACTGCTGCAGATTGTCTGGCAGGAGCCCAAGTCCAGAACTCTGAAGCCTGTCTGACCCTGCAGGCTGGAGGAGACACTGGGGAAGTAGGGGAGGAAGAGACAGACTCATACTGGGGAAGTAGGGGAGGAAGAGACGGACTCATACTGGGGAAGTAGGGGAGGAAGAGAGACTTATACTGGGGAAGTAGGGGAGGAAGAGACGGACTCATACTGGGGAAGTAGGGGAGGAAGAGACAGACTCATACTGGGGAAGTAGGGGAGGAAGAGACAGACTCATACTGGGGAAGTAGGGGAGGAAGAGAGACTCATACTGGGGAAGTAGGGGAGGAAGAGAGACTCATACTGGGGAAGTAGGGGGGGAAGAGAGACTCATACTGGGGAAATAGGGGGGGAAGAGACGGACTCATCCACACTGGGATTACCTGGCCTCATCAGGTTCGCTCCCCCGTTATATCAAAGTCCAACTATGTTCATTAAAAGACTTGGACGCAGACAAGAACGCCTTTGAATACAACCATTTTTATTGGAGTTTCCAAAACAGAGACATAGCCAGTTCGCACTCTTGCTGTTTTCCCCCCCAAAAACACCCTAGTACAGAAAACGACAAAAAGCTTGTATCTACATAAATACAGTGCAGTGTAGTTCTGTCTGCCAACGTGCGCGCACAGGGTGAGAGGCGGGAGGGGGTGAGGGGGGATAAACGGTCTTATCAGGGGTGTGCAGGTCCATCCCAGGCCTTGTGACTAAGGTAGAGAGAGAGAGAGGGAGGGAGGGAGCGGGAGAGAGAGGGCCTGCTCTTGTAGGCCCTGTGCTGAAGGCAGCCAAAGGCCTGTCTGACCGGAAAACACACATAACTACGGCTGGCAGGCTTAAGACACAAACACAGAAGAAAAAGTTACAAAAAAAGGGCTTCCTGAATCTACACTTGCCCTCCCTTGGTGCCTCTCCCTTGCTACATGACCTGACTGGTTAATGTCAACATGACCTGACTGGTGAATGTCAACATAACAGGAGAGCCCCATCAGCCAGCCTCACCTAGAGACAGAAGAGGGGGAGGGGAGGGGGGGGCCGGTGGTCCCCGGGTTCCTTCTACGGTCCGATTACTCCCCCCCCCACGGTGGCCCTTACCGACAGCGGGGAGATTGCGGGTGCCGGGGAGAACAGAAGGTATGAGCCATACTACCGTCATTATCGAAATGTAAGTGGCTGTCCTGTGGAGGAGGCTGCTGTGCGCCTCTTCGCCTTCCCCCGTCCATCCGTGTGCCTCAGTTGTGCCACTCTTGCTGTATTCACATCCGCAAGCAGACTCCCATGAACCCTTAAGTTGAAAGGTTTGCAGATTACCAAATCAATCTTACTTCAATCCCCCACGCAATCCAGACTAAACTGTTCTTTACAGCTTTACTGTCCACAGCAGAGCCAGGAAGCATTATTAGCCCGCAGCTCAGGATAATTAAAGCCGTGTGAACGTTATAAAGGTTAGCGAAGCGATATTGTAAACCTCGACCTTTTAACAGAGAACAGATGTTTTAGTCTTAGTGGTAGTGAAACATCAATCCTGTTATTTATTGGAACATTGGAAGGCCAAAGTGGCCTATTTTTCATCATTAGGACTGGCCAAGTGAGTGTGTGACTCCTTAAGACGGCCCTCTGACTTGCATGAGTATTATTAAGTATTAGTCTTCCAGTCAAATCTAGCTTGTTTTTATCCTGAACGTTTCATCGGTGCCGCGGAGGTTCTGGACGTCTGAGCACGTTCTCCTTGCTGTGCCGTCGTGTCAGGGGAGGAGATCTAAGATGAGGGGGGGGCGTTCAGACCGAAGTCTGCACCCAGGAGGGGACGGTAAGGCGCCGCGTGACGCGGTGGACGTGCGGTGGCGCGTCGCAGGTGAGGTCGGTCGGAGAGCGCGGGGGAGCGAGGGGAAGGTCATCCTGCTCCCAAGGTGCGGGCTGGAGTCTCGTCCGAGACGAGGCGGGCAGTGCGGGGCGTCCTCGCAGGGCGGCGCGGGCGGCGGGGGGGGCGCCGCGGACGGCGGGGGCGGCGGCGACGGGCAGCGCGCGGGGGCTCTGGTGTCGAAGTCTGCACTGGCAGCGAGAGCCGGTGAGCGGCAGGTCGACGTGGTGTCGCGCTGCAGTGCTTGACTCCGGGCGGCCGCGATCTGCTCCTGGACGTGGGGACGGTTGAGGAAGGATGGGAGCGGAGCGCGGTGGCTGGCGGCACGCACACGGGGGGGGGGGCGCGTCCGAGCAGGCGTCAGCGGCGCTCGCGGGCGCGGCGAGGGTAAGGTGGGGATGAGGATGCTGGTGAGGCGTGTAGAGAAGGCCGCGCGGCTGAGGAGGAAGAGCCGAGGAGCCGAGGGATGAGCGGGCGTGGGCAGGGGGGAGGAGGACGGCGGCGGTCGGGAGGGGGAGGGAGGACGGGGAGGCGGGGGGGGAGGAGGACGGGAGCGGCGGAGGGGGGAGGGGAGACGAGCGGGGGAGGAGGAGCAGGGGAGGGGCGGGCGGAGAGGAGCGAGGGAGCGGGAGGGGGAGGAGCAGGGGAGCGCGGGGAGGGGGGAGGGGAGGGGGACGGAGCGAGGGGAGGGGAGGGGACGGGGGGGAGCGGGAGGGGGGGGGGAGCGGGGGAGCGGACACGCCGAGGACGGGAGCGAGGGAGAGACGGGCGCGAGGGAGAGACGGGCGCGAGGGAGAGACGGGAGCGAGGGAGAGACGGGCGCGAGGGAGAGACGGGCGCGAGGGAGAGACGGGCGCGAGGGAGAGACGGGCGCGAGGGAGAGACGGGCGCGAGGGAGAGAGCCGGCGCGAGGGGAGGAAGGACGGGCGCGGAGGGGGAGAGGAGGGAGGCGAGGGGAGAGAGGAAGGCGGGGGAGGAGGACGGGAGTCGAGGAGGACGGGAGCGAGGGGAGGAGGACGGGAGCGAGGGGAGGAGCACAGCACCTCCTCTACTGCCTCACAGGAAGCCCTTTCGGGGGGGAAGGCTGGGCTGGCTGTGTTCCTGTGCTAATGCATCCCAGACTTCCAGGGAGGGCCAGGGGGGAGTTAGGAAGCATGGGGGGGGGTCCGGAAGGCTAGCAAGGGGGGGGCAGTTCTGAGTCAGACCCACACAATCACAGTCTAATAAAGAGAGGAAAACAAAACACACACACGCATAAACAAACACCACACACGCCGCCCCGCTTAAGCTGTAGTCTGGCTCTGGGCAGCTCAAGATGCTATTACTGCTGCCCCAAAGCACAGTGATTTACATCTGGCTTACACAGTGACTGAGAAGAAAGAGAGCGCCAGAGAGAGAGAGAGAGAGAGAGCTAGAGGTAGCAGAAGGTTCTGAGGGCTTCCGGAGGAGAGGAGACTGCGTAACTACGGTAACACTGCTCTCCCATGGCTTGAAGAAAGAAAGAAAACAGATTAATTGCCTTTTTGAGGGGCGGAGGGAGGAATGAAAATGTCATCTCCAGCTGATTTGCTCCTTGTGCCGCCTGGCTATGTGCGTGTGCTCTCGCCACGTCCCTGGCCAGGCGCGGGGCACGCAGAGCGACCAATCACGGTCACGGTCCAGTCCCTCGCTCAACCCGCTCTGGGACACGTGTGTGCTGTGCTCACGTCCACAGGCCGTCTCACATCGCCGTGTTACACTTCAGAGTCTTTAGAGGAAGACACGACGTCTTGTACAGAACACTGACCCGTGAGTCATCACGGTACAGGAATGGGCTCTTTCATCAGCTCGATGGAGGGCATTTTCCTCCAGAACCAGTCGAGGTGCGTGAGGTCATGAGAGGAAAATGTCAACAGACAGTTTTGCTCCAGAGGCTGGCTTTGTCTGGTGTCTCCAGGCTGGTCTGTAAGGTGCTGTGGTGGAGGGTTAACAGGGTTCTGTAAGGTGCTGTGGTGGAGGGTTAACAGGGTTCTGTAAGGTGCTGTGGTGGAGTCATAACTAGACTCTGTTTCTAAAAGGTTTGACAAATGTTTTCTACAAAAACTTTCGAAAAGGTTAAAAATATATATTTCCTTGCGTGTTTCATGGTGGGGCTAATGCAAGTCTTAGTGTGGCTGCAGTCCATCCAGTCCCCTGTCACACACATGGGTGGCAGGACTGACATCACTCCTCGCTGTGGTTAGATGGCCGATAACCCACATGGATAATGTAACTGCCCAAAAACTTTTAAAATGTATTTATTATTTATCTATTGGATTTTAAGGCCAGAATATATTTGAAGCCCTGACAGTGGCTGTGGGAGGCTGTGTCCACACACAGAGCCCCTCCCCACACGCCACTTCAGGACAGCACCCAGCTGATCGTGCCTTCCCCTGTACGTCCACAAACACAGCGGTCGCCTGCTGCCCCCCCCTGCTACCCCCCCCCCCCCGTACCCCCCCGCACATGCGCTGACCTTTCTGGAGTAGTGGTAAGCGTGCCAGCGTTCCTGGCGGGGGCAGCCAGAGCAGGAACCTGACTAACTACATCACACATGAAAAGGTCAGAGGGGCTTCCCCCTCCCCCTCCCCCTCGCTGCTCTCAGACATGGAGAACGTGCTGCCTCCATGATAGGTGGTCTGGAAACTGTCACTCATTCCTTCTCTGGCATCTAATGAGTGACTCATAATAGCACAACCTCCCTCGCGCTCGCTCGCTCACGCACACACACGCACAACCGCCCTCGCTCTCTCGTACACACACGCATGGACACGAAAATCACAACCTCCCTCGTTGCTCTGCTGTAGTCCTTAACTTTCACACGCTCCTTTCTCCCTCTCTCTCTCTCTCACACACACACACTTCACACAACCGGGTGTGACAGAGTTCGTCAAGCGATTAGTGTTGGTCACATCTTGCCAGAAAGGCAGGATTTATGTGGGCAAAGCGAGGAGAATCAGCCTGCCGTTTGCTATGCAAATCCAGAGAAGTGTTCACCATGCGCTGTGCTAAAGGCCCAGGCAGAAGCAGAGGCCTGCTGTTTGGAAGCCTGCAGCCGCTTCCAGCCTCATGTGTCCTCTCTTCTCCAGCATCATCACTTACAAGGCTGGTTTGGGGCCAAGGGAGGAGAGAGAGAAGAGGGAGAAGAGGGAGAAGAGGGAAGAGGAGGGATGAGAGGGAAGAGGAGGGATGAGAGGGAAGAGGAGGGATGAGAGGGAAGAGGAGGGATGAGAGGGAAGAGAGGGAAGAGAGGGGGAAGAGAGGGAGAAGAGGAGGGAAGAGGAGAGATGAGAGGAAAGAGAGGGAAGAGAGGGGGAAGAGAGGAAGGAAAGGGAAGAGAGGAAGGAAAGGGAAGAGAAGAGGAAAGGGAAGAGAAGAGGAGAGAGGTAAGGAAAGAGAAGAAGGATAGGGAAGAGAGGAGAGAGGGAAGAGAGGACAGAGGGAGGAGAGGAGAGGAGAGAGGGAGGAGAGGAGAGGAGAGAGGGAAGAGGGAGGAGAGAGAAGAGAGGGAAGAGGGAAGAGAGGGAAGAGAGGGAAGAGAGGGAGGAGAGGGAAGAGGGAGGAGAGGGAAGAGAGAGGAGAGGGAAGAGAGAGGAGAGGGAAGAGAGAGGAGAGGGAAGAGAGAGGAGAAGGGCAGCTCAAGAACATACAGCTGCTAAAGAATGATGTCAAATGAAAGAGGAAGTGAGCCTCCTTGCCTGTCGTCAGGATGCAGGTGAAGTCACCTCAGAAAGCTGCTGACAAGGACATGCCTCCTCTGTCACCAGTCTGGCACTAACCACGTTAGCCAGACTCCCGTTAGCCACGCTGCCGCACGAGGGAATTAAAAAACGCAGCCCCGGGAACGTTGCTCCAAATGTTCCGATGAACTTGACGACGCAAGATGTCGCTTGGCTCGCTGTTCACAGAGACTCTGGAGGATCTTGAGCAGTCAGGAACCATGACAGCTTTTATCTCTCCTCCACACCTCGGTCGCTAACACTCGCTCTGTTGCTGGAATTATGGGTGTGTGTGTGTGTGTGGGGGGGGGGTCTGTCTGGGCACACGCAGGTGTCTGCTAAGAGCCTGTCTATCCGGAGCGCAGCTCTGGGGCCTCAGATGTGTGGCCCCCTGCCCTCGGACACCGACAGAGGCCTCCTCTATGCTCCTGGAGCCGGCCTTGTCTAGCCTGGCCCGCCTCCAGCGCGCTAGCTCAGAGCCCCCAGCCCAATCAAGCCCTCCAGCCCCCAGCCTCCAACACAAGCCCTTGTCTGTGGAGCCTCCAGAAGGGGGAGGGGGGCAGAGGGAGGGAGCAGCAGCACAACTAATCTGTGTGTGTGAACCTTTCCACAACAGCCCCTGAAAGAGGGCAGTCTTCAAACAGGAAAAGCAGCAGCTTTTGGTGGCGGTTTGTCCTGTGGCGTTGGCCAATGCCAATTCACCCCGATAAATCAAATTTAAAAAGAGAGGGGGGAGAGGGAGAGAGCGGTAGTGATAGAGAATGAGGTAGAGTCTCTCTCTAGGTAGGGAGAGAGAGAGGTAGAGAGAGAGGTAAGTAGAGAGAGAGGTAGAGAGAGAAGACGTCCCAGTGAATGCTGCTTGTTCTGTCAGGCTGACTCACAGGGATGGGGAGGGGAACTCAGGACCTGTTTACAGAGCTGGAAGCTTCCTTATACCCAAAGAGGGGTTTTTCCCCCTTTTCAATTAACAGTTGGTCCCTCAGAAGGTGGTAGGACAGGCAGACGTTACAGACGTTAAACAGGAGCCATGCTAATATACTGATGAAGGTGCTTACTGGAAGACAGGTGACTCTCCCCCCCCCTCCCTCTCCCTCTGCTTCCATGTCCCCCTCTCTCCTATCCCTCTCGCTCCTTCCTTCTCTCCATCTCTCCCCCCCCCCTCTCCCTCCCTCTCCCTCTACTAGCTACATGTCCATGCCCTCCGCCAGCCCTTCTCCACTTACGTTGTAGGTCTCCAGCTTGACTCTGCTGCGGAACACGAAGGTCTGGAAGTTAGCCTGGTTGAAGGCTTCCTCAAATGCAGCTTCGTTCTGCAAAAAGCAAAACAGAATCATACCAAAACATTTTTTTTGATGAATTTGTCCTTGTAAAACAAATGGTTTCCCTCAGCGATCTGATTGGTGAACGTAGCAGACCCCTTCATGTTAAGAGCCACGCTATTGGACAGCATCACCTGCTCCCCCAGGAACTAGAGTTGCAGCACTTAGAACTGCATACCAACTAGCTATGGGACCAGCTGACCACCGAGCTAATACTTTTCATTTTATTTCCTGCTTTTTAAACGAGTGCTGAATAATAACCTTCAGATGGTTTCCAATGTGCTGGCACTAGTGTAAGGTAATAAGGCCCTTGAGTCTCTGGTTTTTCTCGGGGAATGTCATAATGGGAGAGGAGTGTGTGTGAACAACTCCCTCCCAGCCCAGATGATATTCTCCTTTCAAGCACGGACTCTGCTTAATTAATGTCCGTGAGCTTGAAAAAAAAAAAAATGAAAAAAAGAGGAAAAAATTCACATTCATCGGGCAACATTTTAATTAGAGTTAGAAGAGTCAAAATTGAGGAAGGTTTGCTCCAATTAAAGCCCAAATGTCATCTAGAGTCCTGGGGGTTACACAGTGGGCTGGGTGTGGAGATTTATATACAAGCATATATATATGTAGTGTGTGAGCCAGGCCTGGGCGACTGCCAGTGGTTGCTCTCTCCCCAGGGCCTGCTCCCAAGACCAGGCTGGGAGCTGAAAAAAAAAAAAAAAAAGAGAGGCCGGGCAGGGCAGGGGAGGAGAGGGGAAGAGAAGGGAGAGGAGAGAGGCTTACCGTGTCCTTCAGCTGGCCCAGGTAGGCAGCTGTCTGGCCCAGGATGGCCTCAGCACTCTCCTGGAAGCACGTCACCCACTGGTTGTCCCCGTAATCTGCTATGTTGGCCTGCCAAGGAGGAAACAAGAGGGAGAGGAGACCGTGAGGAGGACAGGGGGGGGGGAGGGATCCAGGAGGAGGGAGGGATCCCAGAGGAGGGAGGGATCCCAGAGGAGAGAGGGAGGGAGGGAGGGAGAGATCCCAGAGGAGGGAGGGAAGGAGGGAGAGATCCAAGTGGAATTCATTCTCCTTCATGCCAGTGTGTTCATTGATTCGGTGTATGGCATTTAAACACATTACAGGCCGCTTATGTGAATGCTGAGAGCCCAAAACCTATTGTGAGGCTCCTGTGTGAGGCACGCTCAGGACAGCCATCCAGACCCCCCCTCCATACATCTGGCAAGCGGTGACATCAATAGGAAGAGACGAGCCAAGGTGGGCAGAGGAGAGGAAATTCACAGCTCATGACACAGTTCAGAGAAGAATAGCAATGTGCTGACTAGAAAGAGGAGCAAAACTAAAGAAAAGCAGCTTATTTCAGACGTCTGGCTGCAAGAGCCGCGCTTGCTGACTAAATGAGTTTTGGTGTTTAATGCGCTGCTATTTTCGATATAAATGTTTTGGCTGCAGAGGAGGAGAGGGAGAGAGAGAAAGCCAGAGCGAGAGAGAGACTGCGTGTGTGTGGTGTGGAACTTCCTGTTCTGGTGAGAAAGCTACGGCATGGAAGGGAGTGAAAATGGAGCAATTAACTCAAAGTAATTCTAATTTAAAAGCCAACAAAACAAATATTAAATGGAATCAAAACAGTATAAGTGACTAAACACTAGTAGCAAAAGCAAAACAGGCTTAAATAGCAGTCGTGTGTGATGAGCTGGGGGGGGTAGCGTAGAGAGGAGAGAAGATGGGGGCGGGGGGTGAGGAGGGAGGAGCAGAGCCCAGAGAGAGAGAGCAGAGCGGAGAGCAGAGCGCAGAGAGAGAGCAAGAGAGCAGAGCGCAGAGAGAGAGCAGAGCGGAGAGCAGAGCGCAGAGAGAGAGCAGAGCGCAGAGCAGAGCGCAGAGAGAGAGCAGAGCGCAGAGCGCAGAGAGAGAGCAGAGCTCAGAGAGAGAGCAGAGCTCAGAGCGCAGAGAGAGAGCAGAGCGCAGAGCGCAGAGAGAGAGCAGAGCTCAGAGCGCAGAGAGAGAGCAGAGCTCAGAGCGCAGAGAGAGAGCAGAGCTCAGAGCGCAGAGAGAGAGCAGAGCGGAGAGCAGAGCGCAGAGAGAGAGCAGAGCGCAGAGAGAGAGCAGAGCTCAGAGAGAGAGCAGAGTGCAGAGCGCAGAGAGAGAGCAGAGCTCAGAGAGAGAGCAGAGCTCAGAGAGAGCAGAGCGCAGAGAGAGAGCAACCAGGGTAATGAGCGGTGGTGGACATGCCCCCCCCCCCTTCTCACTGCCTGCAGCTCCAGACAGGAGAGACTTGGGGGAGGAGGGGGGGGGGACAGGTGAGCAGGGATGAGAGCAGGTCACACAAGACACTGCCAGTGTGTGTGTGTGTGATGGTGCTAGAGTGTGCTATTGTGTGAGAGTGTGTGTGCTATTGTGTGAGAGTGTGTGCGCTATTGTGTGAGAGTGTGTGCGCTATTGTGTGAGAGTGTGTGCGCTATTGTGTGAGAGTGTGTGCGATGGTGCTAGTGTGTGCTATTGTGTGAGAGTGTGTGTGATGGTGTGAGGTTTTCAAGCAGGTATCTGTGACAGGACATAACTGCCAACAGGAACAGAGGGGGAGAGCAAACAATAGCTAAAGATGAACAAACAGACTGTGTGTGTCCACCTGTGTGTGTGTGTGTGTGTGTGTGTGTGTGTGTGTGTGTGTTACAGCAGCAGCTTCTTACAGACAGGATGAGGCGGTACTTGAAGTTGGGGAACTCTTTGTCACACTTCTCACAGCGGAAGAGGCCGTTCTGCTGGTCCACCACCTTCTTGTTGCAGTCCTGGCTGGGACAGGCCTGGTACATACAGTTCTCCTTCCGCAGGTACACGATGGTGGCGATGCAGCTGAAGTAGTCAGCCTGGGAGCAAGGAGAAGGAGTTAAAAAAAACAACAACAATTCTGTGACAAACCATAACCTTATAACGCGCATTTCTCCACAGCGCAGAATTGAATTGCGTCCCGTCTTAACAACGATAAAAGAGGGTGTTTGATAGCGGTCTATTTACAGGGCTGACTATGACCCAGGAGGGAGTGGTTCTCTCATTACACGGTAACAGAGGAACATCCCATTTACATCAAGACGACATCTGAGAGCGTGGAAACCTGAGCAGTCAAACTCCATTACGTGGGCAATATTTCTGCGGCGAATGCAGGAAAAGAAAATCAACAACCAGACTTGGATCGGCTGAGTTCTGACCTGGCAGCACGGCTGCCTTGTCCTTTTATGGGGGAATATGCAAAGTTTCAAAGCTCCTGTATACATAAACAGCCCTTTAGAATCCTGACTGCATGTCCTAAAAGCACAAGGTGAGAATTTCACGGAGCCTCGGAAAGAAATGTATGAGGAGGCAGAGAGAAGGGCAGAGACAGGGTGAGGGGGAGGAAAAGAGACAGAGAGGCAGAGAGAGAGAGGGGCAAAGAGAAAGAGAGAGAGAGAGAGGCAAAGAGAGATAGAGAGATGGAGAGAGCAGTAGAGACAGAGGTAGAGAGAGAGACAGAGGTAGAGAGAGAGACAGAGGAAGTGAGAGACAGAGGTAGTGAGAGACGGGTAGAGAGAGAGACAGAGGTAGAGAAAGTGGTAGAGAGAGACAGAGGTAGAGAGAGAGGTAGAGAGAGAGGTAGAGAGAGACAGAGGTAGAGAGATAGGGGGGTAGAGAGAGACAGAGGTAGAGAGAGACAGAGGTAGAGAGATAGGGGGGTAGAGAGAGAGATAGAGAGAGCGCTTCAGAAGCCCCATGAGCAGGATATGCTGTCCAGTCGGCTGCAGATGAATCACATTTCCTCTTCTTTGGACCCCCTCCCTCCTCTCTGAGGCCTGTCCTCATCAGACGCACTCCAGCGACAGGTGTCACCACCAACAGACGAGGGTTCTGAAGAGCTCCCATCCTCTCCTCTCCTCCCATCCTCCCCTCCCATCCTCCCCTCCCCTCTGATGTGTCACCATCCCCCTCTCTCCCTCCAGCTGGTGCTGGGAGTGAAGCTAGCGTCAGGACCGGGCCAGTGCCGAACACAGGTTCATCTGCAGAGCAGCGGAGGGAGAGCAGAGAGCCCGAGTAACCACGGGCTGTTCCAGCCGCTGCTGGGACGCCCACTCAATGTGATTATGTAAACACAGGAAGAGGAAGCAAGCTTGGAGCAGTTAGAACCCACTGGAGGGGGGAGGAGGGGGGGGGGGGGGGGGGGGGGGAGAGAGAGCCAAATATCATTTCCTTATTCATAATGAATCATCACACAGCTAAGACTTACAGTGGGATTAAAACGGTGGATTTTAATAATCTGGTTGTGTCGATTCATATTCATGGCTCCAACAGCCAGGGCTAGGGGAGAGCAGGCGACAGGAACAGGGCCTTCAGTCCTGCTGCCTCATTGCAGATGCAGCGAGTGGACCTGTCTCCCCCCACGCAGCCTCCATCCAGACACAGGCCCCAGGCTCAGTCCTAACCTCAGGTTCTCCGAAGAAAACAACACAGCGTTCCTCCACGGACCCGCCAACAGATTCTTCTCCCCTTTCTTCCCCATATGCTAACCGCTGACCGCTCCGCTAGCGCGCTCAAGGACTTCGACCCCAATTAACGTTTCGAAGCAGGACAATCGCTGGTCGATGGCACCGCTCATGCGGAGAGAGCGCCGTGCGGCTGAGAGCTGACTGGCTGAAGGCCGACCGACAGGCAGGGGGATCTGCCGGCGCGTTTCCACGGCGGCAGACGAGCCGTTGTTGATCTGGCATCTCGCAAGCTTCGTCGAAGAGCGCTAATTAATCGAGCCAACGCCTGGGCCATCAAGCCGTCAGCGGCACGGCTCCGGGGGGGGAGGAGGGTGCGTTTGTTTTCCTTCGTCTCTGTCACCCTGTCAGAGCGGCAGAGAGGGACGGCCACTTGCTGTCAGAGGGCATAGCCCGTGTTGGGGGGGGGGGGGGGGGGGGG
>BROE01000005.1:5915807-5974661 GCA_036571765.1 Plecoglossus altivelis | reverse complement strand
TGGGGAGAGAGGGGGGGACTGGGGAGAGAGGGGGGGACTGAGGAGAGAGGGGGACTGGGGAGAGAGGGGGCAGGGCACCAGGGGGCCTACACTTTTTTGTCCAACATATTTGGCAAAAGGGCCATCTAACCGTAAACAACTTCTGGAGAATCCTATTTAATATCTTTCAGGCATCCCTCTGCTTGGAGATGTCTTAGCAGCTCAGCTCCACTAGCTGACGCTTGTGTCAGTTCTTAGAAGCCTGAATCAAGCTAACAACTTCATAGGCCAAGACTACTTCGGAGCAAAAGGGAGTGGAAAGCACTGACCCCCCGCACCGTTTCAGAGCTGCCATGGTAACCCTGACCCTTGGATGAAGAACAAACCGCTGGCCTCGTCCCTCCAGAAGAGGCAGAGACAGCAGCCTTGTGTAGTCGACTCGCCAGCCTTCTTTCCCACCCGCCACGCTATGTCACATCTCACTGTGCTTATTATGCAGATCCCAGTTTTCTGATCCCATCCACATAATTACAGCCAACATATTTTATTTTTTTTGCCTCCCCACCCTTCAAGGCTGTGGTTTGAGAGGGGGGGGTAGATGGAGTGGTTTGTTGGAGCGCTTGTCAAAATGCAGGGGACGTGCCAGAAAATAAATTAGAATTGTTATTGGGCCTCCCTTTATTTTTCTGCCTTTCATCTTATTTCCCTGAGGATCGGGGGGATGAAGGAGGGACGGGGGGGATGAAGGAGGGACAGGGGGGGGGACAGGAGGGGGGAGAGGGGCTCAGTACTGGGAGGTAAATAAATGAACCACCTTGTGAGGAATCGATCGGATCTCTCCAGGTTTGAAAGAGAGACATTTGGCTTCCTGTCAAACGAGGGCTTGTGCAGCCTGATCTGGTCTGCTGTCGGCACAGACAAGCAGGATGGGAATCTATAAGATGCAGGGCCCGGATCAATCAGTGTGGCGCGAGGCTGAGGTGAAGGTTAAGTAGGAGCAGAACCCTCAGTGAACATCAGGCCTTTCTTCACCCCTCCTCACCACATCTTCACCCCTCTCTCCCCTCCCCCTCCCCTCTCACCCCATCTTCACCCCCTCCTAGCACTCCCCACTCCTCCTCCCCTCTCACCACATCCCCCCCCCTCCTAGCACTCCCCCACAACTCACAGGGATGTGACCTGTCCCCCCTGTCCGTCTGTCCCGTCCATCCCCCCCCTGTCCGTCCCCACACACAGAGGGAACCGATCCAAAATGAACGACAAACTCTGGAGTAAACCACCTCCTCTTTGACTACATTCTCACACAGGAAAGGAAACCTAGTTTATTTTGAGTATGTGGTACGCAGAGGGGAGAAGAAGACAAGAATTATTTTATTATTCAATCGTAACCATGAACCGCACCTTAACCGGCGATCATTAGCAAGACTGATCCGAACCCAACCAGACGCACAGGTGAGTCACACCGCAGCTTCTACCATTCCGTGTAGTGGAGCAGCCGAATCTCCCAAGGCTTCGCACGACTAGCAGTAGATGCCGCCGCTAGTTTGCTGCCTAAGTCGTGAGTTCACCCTGCTAGAGATTCCTCAGTGGCTTGTAGCACGCTTTCAGCAACCATTGTCAGAAAGCGGCTATAGCAGACATCAGACGCCCACCCACCAACAACTGTAACAGCCTTGGTGTTTACCACGAAATACCACTTAAATCAAGAACGCTTTATAGTGTCAATAACATGAAAAGGGAGAGGAGAGAGAGAGAGAGAGATGAGACAGAGAGGAGATTTATATTATATAAATATATATAAAATGTCTATCAAAAGCATAGGATTGTGATAATAGCCGTCTACCCTCTATCCCTGAACACATTTACCAGGCTTGCGTCTTTCGATTCTGTTCTAATCGAATATGACAAAATGATTATCATTTGTGATTAATGATCAGATATTTGCATCCACATCACTTATCACTCAAAGAACATCAACCAGCCATAGATGCACGCCATCACTCATCTACCAATCCAGATTGAGCGCAATTTCTTGTATACTTCTCATAGACTTGACTACGCAACCTCGCCTCCCGTCCAGAACTCGCAAGACGCCAATAAGTACTCATGCGTGCAAGACACACTCCCTCCCTCGACATCCACCCAAACGAGGAGAAAAGCAGACAGTCGACAGAACGATTCACCAATCTATCACCGACCCCGACTATCCCTGGTATTAATGAATTGAATAATTTCCCATACACAGACCTCCACTTAGTGCGCAGGCTCACAAACCAACAACGATCCTCCATCAGCACGAAGTCATGTCCAGAGCAAGGGAGATGCCCGCACGGACTCCTACCGGTAATCGTCCCAGCTGAGGCGTGGTTGCGCCCCGGGAATGTTTGGGGTCTAGAGCTGCTGTTTTTTCTGGTCTTGCGAGCGTGATTTCGAGTTTCTGGGCGAGTTGTCCTCGTGTGTTACGCTCATAATAAACCCTTCTTTTTAACCCAGTTTTTTAATCTCTTACTTGTAAAACTGCCCTAAAGCGACTTAAAGAACAAATAATACCATCTTCCCAAAGCTTTGTAGTCTTCTGGGTATTGAGTGTCGTGCTAATATCCTGTGCTACCAACTTATAATAGAAGATGAGAAGCGCTTGGAATCGTTCGAGAAGAGTTAAGGCCACGGAGAGAGAACCTCGTTGCTCACCCGTACAGTCCGAAGTGCTATGGCTCCCTATGTATTGATGGCCAAGCTTACGGAGTGCAGTCGTCTGTCCCCAGGACCGCGAGTTCACAACTTCTCCAGCTCTCAAATCCTCTGAACAACCTGGATCAACCAGGACTTGCTTACACAGAAACATCCAGGAGTTCATTAGTATTAGAGGGCGTAATTGACCATTGCAGCATCCTTCCTCAGTTTAGAGACGCAGGGAATGAGGACCCGCCCTACTCCCTTATTGATCATCTACTATTTTGTAGGTACTAGCGAGCTATACACTACTACTATCGCTCTACATTGTCCTTAGATATTGATCAATCAAAGATTGAACTAACGTATGAGAACCCGTGACTTAATGCAAGCTATTTCCCCAACAATATACCCTTTGTAAGTCGCAAAGTCGTGTAGCGATGATAGTAGAGTTGATTGGTGGGGACTCCGAACCCCAATATGAGTGCCATGTGTCATAGTAAAGTCGAGATGATCGTATGTGTGTGTCTTATCCCTATTCCGCACTTCCTAACACACCTGTAGATCTACGTTATGCCTTGCCTACTCACTCGGCCTTTCTAATATTGCCAAGGACTGGACACAAGTATGACATTTGAGCCACAAACTCTCCCGACCCAAGTTTAGCAACATTGATTCCTCGAGACTGCACTCACAAACACAAGAGCTGAACCCCCAGCGAGTAGAACTACAGCCTCTATGCTTTTGACGTATTCTGAGCTGCAGACCACCGAGCACACGCGAAGCCTACAGCCACACAACCTCTATCCTCACACACCCCCTAAGTACAGTTTTCCATTCAGGTTCAGGGTCCTCTTGGACACCTCGCGGCTTGCCTTGGTGGTGAGGCGGGTCACCTCGTCCACGCTCTTACACACGCCGATCACATCTGCATGGGAGACAGGGGTCACGTGGTTAGGACGCTGCGAGGCCAGGCCGTCTCGCTCTACCTCAGCTTAACACACACAGAGACAGAGAGGGAGGGACAGAAAGAGACTTATCTAGACTAGTCCTTGAAACGACCTTCAGCCGCTACTAAAGTGCAGGAGACAAACATAGGCAGGGATTCATGACATACATCCACATCATAAATATGGATCGTCCAGGCTGCTGGGAGGGTCACACAGGGGTCCCTGGTTCCCCAAAACAAACACTCTCTTGGGAAATCAAGCCCCTCATCACTCTTCTGCATCAGGTGCGGGGGCACGTCCCCCCCATCCCATAGGTCTCCTAACCACATGCATTAGTAATGCTCAGGATGGCATCCATACATGGGAGTCGACATGCAGTCGAAACCAGCGCACCTCTCCACAATTGCCATTCATCTCCCAGCGCCCTGGGCTAGGTAGCCTGCTCCCCCTGCAGGTGCACGCCCTCGACCCCGCCTCCTGACCCCGCCTCCTGACCCCGCCTCCTGACCCCGCCTCCTGACCCCGCCCCCATGAAAGCTAATGACAGGAGGCGGTGGCACTCCCATCCAGTCATCCCCCCTCGCTTCCCCCTGCCCCCCCTCAGTGACGGCTGTGCAGCGTGGAGATCTTCGCCCGCCAGCCCGTCTCCATTACCATAATTACAAGCATGGTTCTTTCTTCTTCCCTCCTCATTTCAGCGGTGACAGCGCTTTACTGCTCCGCTCGCAGGCTCTGCCATAGGGCCCAAAGTCAATCTGCGCCACGGGCCATTACTGTCATCAGCGTTATTAATACAGCTTTTATCTCTGCTCTTATAATTACCTCCAGCTCCCCAGCACACGCCACCGCATCCATCTCTGCTCAGTACCAGGATGGCTTATTACCCTAACACCCTTATTAATGATGGTTATCCCCCCCTCCCTTTCCCTCTCCATCCCAGCCTGCCCTCACACCACCCCCTCCATCTCTCCCTCCCCACCTGGCCTGACACCACCCCCTCCATCTCTCCCTCCCCACCTGGCCTGACACCACCCCCTCCATCTCTTCCTCCCCACCTGGCCTGACAACCCCCCCCCACCCTAACCCTCCTCACCCAGGACACTGTCCTTCTCCCGGGTCTCCAGGTCTGCGATGGAGACAAAGTCGCACTGCACCATGGGAACGTCGTGGCTGTCCTCGCAGGGGACGATGTTGGAGTCTCCGTTCAGGGTCATCTCGTAGTCGTTCTTCAGGGAGGAGTACTGCTTGTTGGCGATCTTCAGGGAGCCCTTAGAGATGTAGAACACCTGGCAGGGAGGACACAGTGACAGACAGGACAGCGCCGGGGTTAAAGGGCATCAGCGGGACACAGGGGTTCCTGACTGTTTCCAGCCTGACTAGAAGGGACTTAACACAATGGGGGAGGCAGCCAGACCCTGGCAGGTGGCTCGCAGGCAGCTTATCATGTTGATACAGTTGTGAGATGACTCATTCATAATCTCTAGGCTCCCCCCTCCCCACCACCACCACCCCCCCCTTGTAGTTGTCTGTCGAACATGGCCACTGTCTCTTGCTCATCAGAGTACAGGCAGAGATGTGCTGGGAGGACAGGGTCTGGCTGTCGGGGGGGGGAAACAGCACAGGCTGACCTCACCTTTCCAGTCTCAATCAGGCTGTAAAACTTGTCCACTTCCGCGTTGAAGCCAGTCACTCTGATCTCTCCCTGCAACAAGAAGAGGAAACGAGACGCTCTAAGATGCAAACACGCTCCACGCAGCTGGAAGAGGCTGGGCTGCGGTCAGAGACGCAGGGGCGGGTCCCTTACGCTCTCATCCACGATCTCCATGGAGAAGAGCTTGCCGTCGCCGCGGGAGTTGCTCCAGGTCCGGATGCTGCTCTTGTTGGTCACTCGGGCCCGGATGGTCCACCTGCCGGGACAGGAAGCAGTCAGGGTCTGGTCTCTTCTTCAGAAGCTCTTCCTAACATGCCAGGGGACGAGCAGACACTCACTTGGACTGGTAGGGGTTGAGGCTGGCGATGGGGACCACCTTGGAGGAGCCTCCAGGGGTGCTGGGGCAGGAGGGGAGGGCCTTCTTCATTAAGTCTTTGCTGGGACCTCTGTTCATGAGGGCTGCTGTGCAGGAGACACATTCATGAGCTGGGACGGAGGCATTTAGTGAAACAAAAACCCAGCCGCTGAATTATTCATGATGAAAGAAAAAAAGAAAAAAAAAGAAAAAAGTGTAAATCCTGATTCTCTCTAAATTGAAACTCCTTGATGGTAGCAATCATCCCTGCATTACAGCAGGCAGTTCTAATCAAACAGACAGCAGTCAAGGATGGTGACTTTGCTGCGGCGGATAAACAAGGCGAGGTTTGGCAGAGCAGGGACAGCTGCGGGCGGGGGAGCAGGAGAGGGGAACTGGACAGTGGGTCCGGTTCCTCGGGGCAGGAGGAGGGGAGCGGGACGCTAACAAGCCGCACGGAACCGGCCTGCCAGGGGGGGGAGGGGGGCCGGTGGGGCTGCGGCTCCACTCTGAGCATCTGTGTTTGGACAAGCGCTGCACATTTGATTTGTGTACCGTCTCACGCTGCGGATTAGGAGTTCAAAGTGTACGCTTAAGTCCTCCCACTATGCCAACCGCTGCACTCCTGGTAATTAAGCCCCCGGATCCGGATCCAGATACACACACACACACAAACACACACAGAGACACACACACACACACACACACACAGAGAGAGACACACACACACACACACACAAACACACACAGAGACACACACACACACACACACACACATAGCTGTGCTGATGAGGAGGATGCTTGCCGCTGCTTCCATCCCCAGATTCCAGATTCGAGGTATAAATACCTGCTCAGTGACACTAGCAGGAGGACCAATCAGGCTTGTGCAGCGCTGGGTGTCAGAGACCCTGCCCAGAAGCACGTGCTGCTCTATAATGAGGGTCAGGACGGTCATACATGCTCTCTCTGAAGCTACGTGGTCATGAGGGGAATAGCTACATATCTACTGTGGGACTGAAGGATGATCTCCCAGTCATCAGAGCCCAGTGAACGGCTCCACACACAGGCTGCCTCGCTCTCCCATCTCTGACAGGAGCACGGCTCGGAGAGGGGATATAACAGGGACGCGTACGGACGGTTCAGGTGCACAGCAGCCATGACATCTGGGTGTGCCGATCACTCCTGGGCGAGAGCGAGGAGCCGAGCGTCGGCCGTGCATCCGGAATGATCCGCCAGCCCGGTGGGAACGTGCCCGGTGGCGCACTGAGATGAACCCCAGAGGCAAAAAAAACAACAACCTCCCCTTAAAATTAGTACTGCTGTCTTATTTTGAGACAATATGAGATCTGTCCAACACTGTGGCAGCTTTGCGGAAATGCTGCCCTCTAGTGGCACTAGACAGAAAGCTCATTTTAACACAAGTTGCGTAAGACCTGCGAAAAAACCCACGAGAAAGCCTGGAAAAAAATGCCCCACGCCAATATCGGCAAGGAATCTTTCGCAAACCACTTTGAAAAGCACTCTCTCTGTATTCCTGCTACTGTTACCGGACGGCAACAGGAACCTCCTGCGTTTCTACGTACCGTCGTTGCCATTCTGAGGCTGTAGAGGCCGAACGTGGAGGTTGGAGGCTGCTTGGGGGGGCTTACTCTGGCCTGCAGGGAGAAAGAGAGAGACCAGAGAGCAGAGATACACAAGAGAAGGTAGGGAGGGAAGACAGCAAGACGCAGGGGAGAGCAGAGAGAAGAGAGTGTGGAGAGTAGAGAGAGAGAGACCAGGGAGAGAAAGAGATGCAGGAGAGAGGAGGGAGAGAAGAGTGTGGAGAGCATAGAGAGAGAGGCCAGGGAGAGAAGAGAAGAGTGTGGAGAACGAAGACAGAGAGAGAGCAGGGAGAGAAGAGAGAGAGGAGAGTGGGGAGAGCAGAGAGAGACCAGGGAGAGAAGAGAGAGGAAAGTGGGGAGAGCAGAGAGAGAGAGACCAGGGAGAGTAGAGAGACTAGGGAGATTAGTGTTCCACAGTCTGTACTCACACAATCATGTTTATCAATCAATAGTTGAGATAAACTATTCATCAAATATTGATAAATCTCTGCTTGCAAGGCAGAAGCGTGCCTCCATAACCAAGCGTGGATCTTTAACAGCAGAGAACTTAAAGCCTCTAGGATGTGTTGTTAATGTGCTTCTCAGCAGAGAGTTGACCTCTGACCTTCTGTATAGGGGACAGGTTCTCCGATCTTGCATCCGACCTCCTCAGCGGGCGTCACCACCTCCATGTCCAGAATCACCACCACGCGCCTTGGACAGTACCAAAGCAAAACCATCAGAGTGCAGCATGCACACAGTATCAACACAGCATGCGCACAGCGTGCTCACAGCATGCGCACAGCATTTGCACAGCATCCGCACAGCATCCGCACAGCATCCGCACAGCATCCGCACAGCATCCGCACAGCATCCGCACAGTTTGCGCACAGCATCCGCACAGCACCCGCACAGCAGTGAGTGAGTGAGTGAGGTTTGGGTGTGTGTGTGTGGTCAGGGTGTGTGTGTGTGGTCAGGGTGTGTGTGTGTGGTCAGGGTGTGTGTGTGTGTGTGTGTGTGTGAACAGCCAGCATACCGTCCATCCTTCAGAACGTTGGTGATGTTCCTCTTGAGCTGGCAGAGACAGTTGGGGGCCAGGCGGTTGTCCTCTGCCATGGGATTGAGCTGGGTGGACAGCATGAACGCTGCAGGGACAGAGACACAGCACAGCAGATGGAAGACATGTAGAGCTGGAGCACTCCATGGGGAGACACAGACACACAGACACACAGACACACAGACACACAGACACACAGACACACAGAGAAAGAGACAGACACACAGACACACAGACACACAGAGAAAGAGACAGACACACAGACACACAGACACACAGACACACAGACACACAGACACACAGACACACAGACACACAGAGAAAGAGACAGACACACAGAGGCTAACAGCACTGCAGTTTAGTCTGGTCGAAGATTTAGATTTAGAATTTTGGTCTCTTAATATGCTTTTAAATGCACGTTACTTATTGATGAGCTTGGATGGTATAACAACATTCCGTAAACTCCACCGAATTAAAAAAGGGACAGAATTAATTCTTCTGGTTTCTCCTCTTTGATGATTTCCAACTCGCGCTATTTCCTACTGGATCCCCACCGCCTCCCGTTGAACAGCCTCAGGCTGCTTACAGAACAGAACAACACTAGGCCCCACCCACAAGCCCCCTCCAATCTCAGGCCAGCAATTATTTGAAGGTATTTTCTGGGTGAGGAGGAGGGTAGAGATGTGAGAGTTGCGTGTGTTCTCCCTGTGTCTTGCTCTCTCTGAAGTCTCCCCTCCAGCAGCAACAACTGACCCATGCTAGGCTAACAGCAGGGTGCTATTCCTAAACAGCAGCTGTATCTGGGCTCAGTCTCGCTTGCGTGGCCAATACTATTCTCTTTTTGTTGAATTTAGTCGAAACCTACAGGGGAAAAACCATCTGCTATGAAAGAGCATGTTTATTCTAAATGTTCAAATCCAATCTCGAAATATTCAAACTGAAATTGCTGTTCTCAGCATGTCACCATACCACCATCGTGTCAGTAGATTTCAAGAGCGTGTATTCTAACGTTCCCTAATAGGCATTCCTGTCCTTTACTCACAAGACATGGAATACAGTCCATCACTCATCATGAGCCGAAAGCGGACAGGCCCGTTACCCCCATCGATCTTACGGATGTTCTGAAAGAGAATGGAAATGAATGCCAAGGTTCAGAACAACGCCATCACTGTGGGCATTTTCGACAGACATGGATGAACTTGTCAATTTCACTTTCTACTGTCACAACATTTTCACCCCTTGAGATTTTGCATTTAAGCTTGGGTTGGGAAAGCCACAAAATTCAACTTCAGACTAACAACAACAACAGACAAAATATCTTGCAGCTTACACAATGAATGTAGGCCTACTCACCAATAATTGAAGTATTGGGCCGGTGATCTCACTGCCCTTAGTGAGAGCCTGATACACAACAACAACAACGGTAACGTGAGTTAAAACTTCGACACAAACAATTGGTCCAGTCCAATGAAACTCTTTCTGATTAGGTTATAACCACGGTAGCTGTCTCCACGATAGCTAACTATAACTTGCCAACCAGTACCAATTTTATACTAGCTAATTTTCACTAATCCGAGTGAAGTATATATAAGAATGGGCAGGTAGTAAGTTATAAAAGTGGATGCTGTTGTTACAGCATGTTATGATGTTATGTTAAGTATGTCGGTGAAAGTTTGTGCAGTTTGTTATCAATTTCTTCTCTAGCTTCGTGAAGTTAATGTTCGGAAAACGTAGAGCTATAGTATATCATGGATTTTGCTTGCTTCTTCACAAGCTTCCTCTTACCTCTATTGCGCCTTCTGTCAGCTTGATAGTCATCTTTTTGTTGAGTTTATATTCTAGGATATTATATTTCTCGTCAAGCGAATAATTTCACTTCAGCTAGTATCACGCTTCTCAGTCTTGCGTTGTCTCATTGGCGCGAACTCACTTTTCGCGGCATATTTGGGTTGCCAGATATGACAAAATCCTACAATGAATGTTCGGTATAACCAGATAAGGTAGCACTCGAGTGAGGAAAGCAGAGAAATTATTACATTTTCTAAATGAAACCATTGACGAAATTAATAGTAAGGAAAATAATTTTACGTATGGATTGTGAGTGAAATGCAGTTAGTTTAACTGTATACACATTACAGTACAATGTGCGGTGAGTGATACGCAAACGCCGCTCCCACACACCTGGCAACCGTGAGCTAAACGTCACTTTTGTGCCGTAGTCAGAGGTTCCGTTTCCGGGAAGTCGGATAGATCAGATCAGCTGTCTAAATACTTGTGTGACGTACACCGTCTTCTCTGCATTAGTTTTCTGTAGTTGTGTTCTGTCTTCCTCTCTCTCTCTCTCTAATCAAACTATCATCCAGATCTCCCGGTTTCTTGTCGACACTATTCCTACGCCTGGTCTGACATTCTCTCATCTTTCGTTAACCATCCAATCACCGCTTGATCCGAACCTACATAACCCTCCTCCTTGCTTCCCTGTGCGAATAAACACACGTCTTTACGTTTTGTCTCCGTCCCGTTAGTTCTGCACGCGCCTTAGCCAGTACTGCAACAACTTGTGTCACATGTCGACAACAGATATGGAAATACATATAATTGATATATCAATGCTGTAGACAAGCTAGCTAATCATTGTCACATGGAACTTCAATAAAAATGATCTATGATGTTCGAGAAAACGGACACTACAACATCTGGAATAGCTGCTCCTCTTTATTTGGTCACTTATTCACTCAGACACCTTGCAAGCAATCTGATTTATGTACAATCAATCTGTGACAAGAAGTCACAACAGTAGAAATATGACCTTGTTTACACCAACCTCATCAAAATGTTAGAGAGCAAACGGTTCCAACTTTTACAAACATATTACTGCGCATATCAGGGACTGATCAGGAGCAGGATTCAGTAGGGGGGAAAGACATTTTTTAAAGAAAGAAAAAATGACGCAACTTATGATGCTATTTATCTTTGGCATGCTCCATCTGTCGAGATCACTATAATGGTTGACTCTGACCTCTTCAGTTACGATGTAGCGCTCTTTAGAGGCTTGTCTAAACACGGTTGTTTCTGTCCGACAGCAGGTCAGTTCATGGTCGACTGTAGTCTCACTCTCAGCCCACAGAGCAAAACTAATTCATCCTACTTAGGCGGGCCGCCAAAAGAGCGCCCACCAAGGTTCTTGTCAATAGGATACTCAAATTTATCCTTGTAGCCAGATACTTCTTTTTGTAACACCGGCGCTTCCGGATTGGGGTTGGTGATGACACCGAGGAAGATTGGTGCTTGTGTCTTGTCATCCATTAGAGCGAAGAAGAAAGGCTGGTTGAGATTGAAAGAGGGATTGGAGCGTGAGAGGGCTACGGAGGAAACGGCGGCAGCCTCAGCGCCCTCCTCGTTTATCTCCATGCTAGTCCTGTGATGAACGCTAGACACCAGCAGGGGGCCCTCTGATATCCCTGCCAGGTTAGGACCAGCAAACAGCTCTCCTAGACCTGAGCACAGCAAGAGAAGGGAAGTTGATTTCAGACATAATGACCACTGAATGAAAGGTAAGCTATCTTGCAGGGAAAAAACATGTTTGTCCATTATTAAAAACCATTAATAGCCCCTCTTTATCCATTAAGATGTAACATGTATTCTCTGGAGATCCTTTCTGCACACTCAAAGGGATTTGTGGATCATTTCAGTTTGATGTTTGACATAGATCTTACCCATGCTAGTTAGAGTCTCCTGTAACTCCTGAGAGTATTCCAGTTTGAACTTGGGTAGTTTGACTTGCATGGCCCTCTCTTTAGGAAGACGCTCGTACAGGTCCGAGATGTTCAGCTTGGCTGCCAGTGTGGACATATTCACCTGGCCAGATGTGGGCATCACCACCAAGAGACTCATCATCTTCCTGAAGGGAAACCGGGCCACCTGCACAGGAAGAGGAAGTCGGGCGCGATCAGTGAGGCGAGGAGAAGAGCGGAACCAGACAGGCTGGTTGACGGTTAATAGAAGACAGGGGAAGAATGGGAGTGCAGCTGATTGTTTGGCTTGTGGGAAGCTGTGGGAAATTCTTGATCCCCCCCCCCCCACACACACAGGCTGGAGGTAAGAGTGGTGACTGTGTGAGTTCTTCACCTGAGCGTCTAGGTCGTAGTCAATTAACAGGCTCAACGGGTGTTTGGCACCTTCCATCATGTCCACATCCACGATGTGGTTTTCGTCGATGTAAAACACTCCCCTTGAGGTGAATCGCGGATCAAAGCGATTCCTCCACTCGCCTGCAGGAAGTAAGGTGGAAATTCCTGATTACCGTGGCGTTTTATTTGGATGGGAATATTTGCAGTTGTTTCCATACCAACCTTTAAAGTGTACTGCATTGATAAGCATAAGAACTAGGTTGGGCGGTAAACTGGAGAGGAAGTCGGACATGAATCCATTTGTGGCCTTCTCCACCCACTCGTTAACCTCTTTAAGACCTTCGAAGGGCACAGGCTCTGAGTCATACATTCGCAAAGATTCCTGGATGAACTCTGACCTCGGCTGAAACCCTGGAACAGACACAGTAACCTTTGGAGGTTAACATTGCCACATGCTGCAGTGTAGAGCGCTGTGCTAACCAGCAGAACACTAGTTGTTTGCTGTGGGCACACGACTCACCTGGTTTTAGGAAGATCCGGGTGGCCAGTTGCAGGTCGCCGTTCTTCAGCTGGGCTAAAAGGGTGTGCAGAGACTGGTGGTAGCACGGCAACGTTTTGTCATTGAGATGACGCATCAGAAGCTCCTCTGTTTCATTCACCGAACCTGAAAAAACAAAACAAAATGTTCTAACCTGAAATAACTGACATTCCCAACGCCTACACGCTCCTCACACTACAGGCCTGTTGGACTGCTCCTTTGCCAGGAACAGGAACGGTCCATAGCAGCATGAAATAACCTGGTCTGCTGGTATATGATTATCAACATAGGATGATGTATCCCAGGAGGAAGTCTGGTCTGTAGTAGGTGTCAGGAATAGGAACGTACATGTAGGGGCTCTAGGGCGAAGAGGAACATTCCAGAAACAGTCATATTCTGTGCTAATATACTGCCAAATGAAAACGTAGCCTGCGTCCAACACAATTACTTTGTCAAGCAGCGAGACTTTTTGGACGTCTGGGGCCCAGCGGCCCTCTGGCACCCTCTGGATGTACAAGTGTGAGGCAGAGCAGTCTGACTATCCTCTCCTTAATACTGTTTGGTGTCAGTAAAAAGTAGCAGGGTGGGAGTTCTTACCCAGAGCCAGCTGGGAGAGAGCCAGGGAGATGCTGAGAGGTGACACGATCACATTGGGCTGCTCAGGGCTGGTCCTCAGGGTCTCTAGGACCCTCATGCCTAGCTTCAGTATGGCCTTGGCTAAGGCCTCCTTAGACTGAGAGCTGTGGCCCAGCGATTGGCATCCCTCCTCTGTCTCCTCGTCAGACGAAGCTGGGGTGTCCGTGTTTGGGGTATCCGTGTTGGGTTGAGGCCCTAAGGCAGGGCCTGCACTCGGAGGGAGAGGTGGGTTCGGGTCAGGTTTCTGTGATTGCTGCGGGAGAACCATTTCAGTTGAGATTGAAAGAGGGGTAGAGAAGGAGGAGGAATGTGTTAAGTTACACCACAACAGAACAGCACCATGTAAGTAATACTTCATGGATACAGTTGTCATTGGAATCCTACTCCTAACTTGAACGTCTTACTGTCAGTCCTCCACCGAGACAGATCCACACGAGAGCTAGGAGATGAATTTGCATGTCCAAACGAGCCTGTAACAAAGGAGGATTAACTTTGATCTTTGTGGCCAATTTAAATCTGTCAGAAAAACGACATCTGCCGCTGTAAATAGCTTTCCCAACACACAGAACACAACCCAACTTTTTGACCTTATCGAATCCATGTTCTGTCATGACAAACCACTTTAGTTTTCTTCAGTTTCAGTCTAAACGTACTGTGTGTCTCTTTGTAATGTACATCCTCCAGAGATACTCAGTGCCTCTCATCTGCATTCTCAGTTAAGACGATCCTCGCTACTTCATTATGAAATCTCTTTTCTCAAAAGGGGTACAGTATGCAATGTTTAATGTTTGATGAACCCCAACCACTTAAAAGCTCTCGAAACTAACTTTTATTTGTCTAGCTTGTACATTATACACTCAAAACATAAAAACCAAGGATTCCTGCTGCAAAAATCTCTGTGATCAGACAACACTTTGAAATGTGCCACGTAAAAAAAAAAAATCCATCAGTGTCTCTATTGCATATATGTGTTTCAACTGAAAAGAGCTCTGTATTCTGAATCAAAAGCCCTCCAATGTAATAACCCAAGACATTTGTGGCCCCTTTACATCTATTTTACAGCTTCACATCACACCATCAAAATCACAATCTGAACATTTAACCAAGCTCATTATTCCGGATAAAGTTTTAAAAAATGTGATCTTACCTGGTTTCTGTTATATAAGAAAAGTATTATCCTTTTTGTTATTCTTTCTAAAAAAAAAAGGAGAGTGTTGCCAGAATTCTCTTGTGCAAAAGACTGATGGTTGCTCTGCCAGCAGTTAAATTTCAACTTCCATTGATCTGTCTCATTTAACTCGCTAGTTGTTTGTAAATGTAAACCCACCGACTGATTCAGGGTCAAACATCTAAGTCTAGCAGCAGACTGTTGAATGTGACTAACCTGGATTGGTCAATCTATAGCATGACACATCTACATCTGTGTGAAGACATTTAAGACACGTTTCACTAATGTGGTGCGTCCAGGTTCATTTCAGAAAACATTAAACAGACTCTACGTTCACGGTAATATTTTATTAAACCTGTTAATAAATAAAATAAGGAATTTATTTGTGTATTACTCTCATTAAAATGTTGAAATAGACATGGTGTGGACCATTTCTGATCATCCAGATGCCATTTAATCTCATTTGAAAAACATACATTTTTGAATGCTCAAGGATATATACAAAAGTCACAGAAAACATTAGAAAATTGGAGTAAGACTTGTGAGGACACACTAGATTAATGAAGCAAAGTTTGAATTTTTTATCCAGAAAAGAATCTATGCTGAATAAGATTTACATAAACATGACAATGTCACAGTTCACTGAGTATTAATGAAAGAGCATTAATACCTTGGCAACAGGCATTATGGGATGGTGGGAGTAACCTATGCAGGTACAATACCAACAAGAGGGTCAAAACATCCGACGGTTTAGGCTTCATTTCACAGCCCAGTATGGACTAGTGGCAAATAAGTATCAATAAATGTTTTCTAAAGAACTAAACATGTTTTCTAATAGTCGTTCTCATGTATTAGTTAACATCTCATGTGCTTTCTAACATCCAGACCGTAAAATAAGATACTAAGAAATACATGTCAATATGTGTCAACGTTATATAATCAGGAGCTAATTCATAAATATAATAATAATAATGGTCTTTTGGTAACCACAGAATTTTAAAAGAAATGTTTACATTGCACTACTGCAACATAAGATGCCTTCATTTGATGAAATAGAAGGCATATTCTTTACCGTACAAGTATACTGTGTCTTGGCATCCAGAGCTGCAATTCAAGGCTATAAGGCCTGGGGGATTTGTAACAGTTATTATGTAGCTGTACATAAATCGAATTAATGTAATAAATCCATTTAAATATTTATATTGACATCATTAACATGACTGGTATTTAGCACATTCAGAGCTTCAAGTGGATCTTAAGCTAATGATTCACGATAAAAACATAAAACTAACATGATCATGTGAACTGAAGTGCTGAAGTAATGCCCATGGTTCTGTAGTAGGAGTAGCTAAGCAACTACAAGTGACCTTGGCATCTAGCAGCAACATGCTGACCAATCACAAGCCTGACAAGCCTCACCAGGGCCCATGATGTCATCAAGATGGTGCCGCACAACCACAGGAGGGAATCGGCCCAGCGTTGTTTTATTGGTCATGATTAATATAGTTGTAAAAGCGAGAGAACAGAACAATCTGATTTCTTTTCTTACAAAGACATATGGCTAACAGACAAATTTAAAAACATTTTCATCAACGAATACTGCATAGTTAATCAGTGAATCTGATGTATTGTGTGACCTAAAGACAGGGAGCAGGGCATTCTTTTTTTTGGTGTACGTATGTGTTTGGAAAGCGTAAACTCTAGATCCGAACCTTGTTAGGTTCCACCTTCCTGAGCTGTGTCTGACGCATTCTTTTGAAATCAATCATTGACCTAATTTTGGATAGCAGTCATTATCACACTGACAGGCCAAAAGCTGCAAAGGATCCATCTTGATGGACTTTCCTTTTCTCCTTTTTGTACGAAAATCAATCAATGAGTCATTAGAGATATGAAAAAAAGAAGAAAAAAAAACATTGGATTTGGTCATTTACTACCCACTAGAAGTGCAAAGTCCTCTTCGCACAGATCTTACGCAACTACTGCCTATGTGCTTCCACCAGCATGATCAAAAGCGGTTTATAGGTTTTAACTCTAACTGTTGCCTCATCAGTGAATCCTCTTTGTAACCCACTCAGGGAAGAGTAGAGCTTGTTCCCAAGGACTAGGACCCCGGACGTGTCTTTCCCCGGCCGTCTAGCTTAGCTTAAGCTAACAGCCTGATGGCCCCGTTCTCTGAGCCCAGGAGCACAAGCCTCTTGGTGGGCAGGACGGCCAGGCTGGTGAGGGTGCCGCGGAAGTTCTCCGAGCTCAGCTTGGTGCTGCTGGCGGGGCTGGCAGAGACGTCCATCATGGAGTACACCCCTATCTTGTTGGCCACGGTGCCTGCCACTATCTCGGGGCCGTAGAGGTCGAAGGCGTGGATGGGGTCGGAGGGAGACTTGTACAGGTGCAGGGGCTTGTGCTCCAGATCCTTCCACACGGTCAGAGTGTGGTCGCTAGACGAGCTGACCACCAGGTTGCCTTCAGCAGCCTGGGAAAAACAGAGCAACATGTCACACATGTCAGACAGCACACAGTGCTGTTGGACACTGGGTCCCATGTATAAGAGCGATGCTCTCAGATGTACGATCCCACTCGCTTCGTCTGGTCTCCAGCCAGGCCGCAATCCTTCTTTTTCTTTCACAATTCATGTATTCGTTTGAAACTTTGCACTTTCAAGTCTGGGTTGATCAAGTGTCAAACATTTCCCGCCCAAATTTGCACCGGCAGACCTGGAGGAAGGTGAGGGGGTGTCTGGACTGTCAGTGTACTAGTGGGAAACACTGAGGTCTTTCTAATGAGTAACTCATGTCCATATTTGCCTAAACCTGTACCTCCGAAGTCAGAGGCAATCCTTGACCCCACTATTGGGGGTTAAGCAAAGTTTAGTTAGCGCGAGTGTTATGTTGACTGCTTCAGAACAAACCTACTAGGTACTCCCCCCTCCCCCTCCCTCTCTCCCCCTCTCCCCCTCCCCCGCTGGGAAGACAAAAGTCCTTCCCCACCAATCATTAGAATGTCAAAATAAAAACAGTTTATCCCCCGACTGCTGAATGTTCCCGAAGCTTGAGTCAAGACCTTGAGTCATGCGTGGCCCTGTGGAACTGCAAAACAATCACAAGAAGTCTAGTGCACTTAAACGATGCGTCATGTTACTTCATGTGCGCTGGGAATGTAATCTGGAGCAGTGCTTCCTGTGTGACATGGTTCAGTTGACTCTCAGCAGCCTCTGAGCATGCAATTACCACACAGGAAAAGGACTAATCATAAAATAACACCCATCCATGTAAAACGGACTATATTCAATAGAAACCAATAATACCAGCATGCTGTGGCGAATAAACCAATCAGACTGAATAATTGGGTCATGTATTCCAACAATGTAAAAATAATGGAATTTGTCAGGGAAGCAATCTATGTTAGAAAAAAGCGAAATGTATTACTGGTAATACGTCATCTGTTCCTTTAAACCTAGCTGGCATTAGACAGAGCAGCGTATAGCAGAGAGCGCGTGGGGACAGGGCGCCCCCCGGTGGCAGGGCGAGCAGCAGACAGACCTTCATCTGCAGGATGTCTCCCTCGTGGGCGGGCCAGCCCCTCAGCACCAGGCCGGTCCGGGCGTCCAGCAGGACGATGAAGCCGGAGGAGAAGGCAGCCGCCACGGTCCGTCCCCCCGGGCTCACGGCCAGGTAGCGGATCAGCCCAGCGCTAACGTTGTTGTAGGCCAGACGGAACTCGTGCTGGGAACGGCAGGTGGAAGAGAGGCTGGATGAATGAAACTGGACAGCAAAGGAAGGAAGACGGATGGAGGGGGGGGGGGGGGGGGGAATCAGGCAGGCAGGAGAGGGTTCTTACCTGCAGGCCAGGTTTGCGGGGGTCGATGAAGCGGAGGACCGAGTCAGCGCTGCCAAACACAACACTGCAGTGAGGAGCAGGCATGGTGGTCACAGCTGTGATGGGGTTCTTCCCATCCAGAGCCTCGTAGGAGCGGATCTTCTTACCTGGACATTTATTGAGGCATAAAAGTACTATGTTAAAGATACATAAAGTATATTACTCACATATGACTCGTTCAGAGTTGGATTAACCATGATTTAACCTTTAACCATTAATCTGTGGTATAAAATGTGAAGGTGGGTTTTGTACAATTCACGAATGAATCAAACCCATGCAGTTTGATATAGTGAGGGCTGTCAGTGATTCAGGCGTGGGCAAGTCCTCCTCCCTTACCAGTGAACTGGTCCCAGAGGTGGACGGTACCATCACAGCTGACCACTTCCTGCAGCGCCTCAAGCTGCCCCACGTAGAACACCGACTTCCTGTGCTCGGCATACGTCAGCCTGGACTCCACCTCCCGCGTCCCGTCGCCGTGGTTGTAGAGCGGCCACAGCCTCACCGTCTTGTCTTTGCTGCCGGACAGGAAGTAGTCCTCGCCCGCCAGCGGTGCCAGACACTTGGCGGTGCCCGTGTGGCCCAGGAAGTTCTGCAGGCGGATCTGATGGAAGTGGAAGTGTGGGTCCTGCTGGTTGATGCCGATCTCGTACTGCCAGTAGGCCAGCCAGTTCCCCTGCAGGGAGCGGCCACTCCGGGGCAGCTCCTGCTTCAGGGCGCTATCCTCCGGGGTGGGGCCCATCACCCAGGACGACGACGAGAAGGTGAACGAGGGTCCGGCGGCCGGAGTGGTGAAGGTGGAGGCGGCGGTGATGACGGGGCCTGTGTGACTGGGGCGACCCCACGTGTCCATGGCGCCCAGGCTAGGGCTGGCCCCCAGCTCGGGGTCCCGGGCCACTTGGATGCGGTTGCCCACCAGGTGGCTCCCGAAGGTGCCTGACTCAGGGAGGGAATCGGAAGGCAGGGGGGTGGAGGTGGTGGCGGGGGCAGGGAAGGGGCTGCGGCCCACATGCCTGCCCAGACCGGGGGAGAGGCCCATGGAGGAGGAGGAGGGGGGATTCTCTGACCTGGGGCCGGCAGCAGGGTGAGCGTCTGGAGTTCCTGGGCTGATCCTTGCTTGATACGACTGGGCCAACCGCCAAACTAGATCATGGTTGGGCACCAGCTTATGGATGGCTGCATCACCTAGCAGGCACACAGAACATCAAGCTTGGCACTTTTGTTTCCGATTCTCTGATGTGCTTGCTGTGTTTGGCTGTGCGTGTGTCCTATGTGTACCTATGAGGCAGTAGAACGGGATGAAGGAAGCGTAGGCCATCTCAGGGTTGAAGACGGCCTGCAGCTCTTCCAGAACCCCCAGCTCACACGTGACCTCCGACCCCTCAGGTGTACGCACGTCCACCATGGTGCACTCTCCCACCTCCCTGCGGGGGGCGCTCTCCAGCTGCCGGGACGCACGTCAACGAGAGGGACGTTTTAAGATGAGCTGTGCAGGCAAACATAGGCCTTTCCTCAGCGTATGTGTGTGTGTGTGTGTTACCTGTGACTCCAGGCTGTTTAGCAGGGAGAAGACATTGAAGAACCTGCGCAGGGTGTCAGCCATGTGCTGCTGCACCATCTCTCTGCCAATGCGTAGACAGATGAGAGCCATGAGGCTCAGGGTCTTCAGACACACAACAGAACGCGTCTGCACTCCACTGGGGAACCTGAACACACGGGAGAGAGCACAAACAAGGCCCAGAGACTGAATCAGATTCTCTGAATCCGATTCTGATTCAAACAAGCCTCAGAAACTGAATCAGATTATCCGAATCACATTCCAACAAGCCTCAAATGGAACCCACAAAAAACCCCATTCATATCTGTCATGTAAAAAAGGACATAATTGCGTTGCATGTATGCGTGTTTACCCCATTCTCGGAGAGGTCAGCAGGTCCAGTAGGGGCAGGAGCACTTCCTGGTTGATCTTCATCAGCATGTCCATGAGGGTGGTGTCCGACAGGAAGACGGTGATCTTCTGAGTCAGCACCGCGGCTCCCAGAAGCCCCGCCTCCTTCCTGGTGTTCAAACGGCAGGACGAGGGCGGCGACACCTAAGGCGGAACACGAGCATGAAGGACACTCCCCCCTAGACACTCCCCCTAGACACTCCCCCCTAGACACTTCCCGCTAGACACTCCCCCCTAGACACTCCCACCTAGACACTCCCCCCTAGACACTCCCCGCTAGACACTCAACTGCAACTGACTTGCTAAAAGCCTTAATGACTTGGGTGACTGGGTGAGAGGCCAGGCAAGTGAATGATGAAAGAACATGTATATACCAGGTAGCCAATGTAGGGCAGGTACTGATAGGTCAACACAGGCTCTCCATACAGATGGGCGATGTACAGAAGACAGTCCAGGACTGGGCCTGCAGTCTGGTCTCCTACTACAGGCTTCTTCTCATACACACTGCCCATCCCAACACTCTCCAGGGTGCTTTCCTCTGATGCAGGGGCCACAAACTGGTGCTTCTCCGGGCCTTCAAGAGAAAGAAGGAGACAAGGAGATTCACCAGGGAGCAAAACAGTGCTTTGCTTTCCTCTGTTTAAAACGTTCTCTGTTCTCCCCGCCTCTCTCTTCTTCTTTCACTGTCAAAGTTTTGAAAGGTTGTAAAAAAAAAATGTATATATATATATATATATTATATATAAAACGGTTTCTTGAGGTTTTGAGAATCTTATCTTGCTTGTTTCATAGTGAGGGGAACATAATGGTTAGTTAGCCTGCTGCTGCCCATGTGTGTAGTAGCTCTGCGTCTTCAAACTCAACATGAATCTATTGAAAGTGTTTGAACGCTGGACCTAGCAGACTGGACTAGCGATGGCTACATTTCACCTGCCTTGTGTTTAAACGTGTCGAATCACTGGTGTAAGCATTACATCTTGTTAAAGTCAATCGTCCAGCAGTCTTGACAAAGTCTGTGTTGAACTGTCCCAGACATCTTGTCATCATTCCCAAAACAACAGGACGCCGTTCATTTCGAACCCTGTACACAGAATCACTGACAACGCCTGTCGTGATGGCGTTTGGTTACTCACCAATGTAGCAGGTGGTGAGAAGCCTTAGAAGATTCCGGGCCACGTATCGAGATGTCACCGTAGGACCGAGCTTTGCAGACAGCCACCGTACTGTCTTACAGACTGTGTCTGCCACAGACAAAACAAGCACACTACTGAAGACAGCAGACAACACAGGGATGTGATATGCAATGTGTTTGATGTATAGTTTCAAGGGTGGCTCACCTAGAAGAATCTTGTGCTCTTTCTCCTCAGAGTCCTCCGACGGGTCATTCTCTTCCTCCTCTTCTTCCCCAACCATCCCTTTCTCAGTCGCCCCCAGCTCCAGCCCGTTGGCAAACTCCCCCTCCAGGGTGGCCCCCGACGCCTCTGTGCCCCCAGACAGCGTGAGCTCCAGGCTGGGCACGCGCTCCATGGATCCCCCCTCCTTCCCCTCCTCCGTCTCCGTGTCCTCCTCCAGCTCCCCTCCCTCCTCCCCCTCGCTGGCCTGCTTCAGGTCAGTGCTGCTGTCGGCAGACTTCAGGCTGGCTCTGTCCCGCGTCGAGTCGCCGTCTCCCAAGGACACTTCGCTGGCGCTGCTCTTATCGCTTAGCTTCCCCACGCTCACAGACTCCTGGTCCTGCTCCTTGCCTGCCGCACCCTGGCTCTGCTGCTTGGCTGCTCCTCCCCCTCCGTTGTTGACGTAGAATCCGTTCTGGAAGTCCTCGCCCTCCGTTAGGAACACCTGGTCGTTGAGGCTAATCCCTGAGGAGTAGTCCACCAGCCCAGGGTCCCCTCCACCTCCCCCTCCTCCTCCACTGGCCCCACCCACCTTCCCACTGACAGACCCGGAGGAGGAGCCCCCTTCCCCTAGCTGATAGTCCTCCTCCTCCTCTCCCAGGTCACATGTGCCACCCCTCAAGCCTTTGCAGGCCTCCCATTGGTTCCCAGAGCCGGAGGTGCAGCTCTCAAAGCCTGTGATGACCTGGAGCACGTGAGGCAGGAGGTTGGACAGGAAGGCCTGCAGGCCGAGTCTTACAATCAGCTGCATGACGAAGCAGTCCGTGTAGAGGTAGAAACGGCCCCGGAGACAGCGTGGGTTCTCGTACACGCTCACCAGGGGCTTCAGGAGGTACTTAGCAGCGTTCCTGGGCCCCAACACTCTGGAGATGGGCTCAAACAGATACCAGGCAGCGTACACTGCCGTGGACTCCTCCAGCATGAGGGTTAGGACAAACGGGAGGAGGATCTCCAGGCCTTCTGCGGTGATGTTCCCTTGTAACAGAGTCTCCAGCAGCTGCCACAGGTGGAAGACCACGTCGCGGCCTTGCAGGTTGCAGGCGGTCTCCATCTTGGTGTGGTAGGAGAAGATGAACCCGTGGAGGGCTGGGAAATAGGCGGGAAAGGGCAGAGGGGAGAGAAAGGGGCTCAGCAGCTGGGCGGGGTTGGGAGGAGGGAGACCCTCGTAGATGGGGTCGTATTTGAACAGGAGTGGGCGAGGGCACGGCTTGTCTAGGCCGGACTTCAGGGGGGGTTTCCGTAGCAGCAACAGGGTCTCCAGAGCGTGGTGCAGGGGCAGCGGCACGTCTCGCAGGCTGCCAGAGCACAGCTTCATGACGGCACGGAAACGCTCGATCAGCGGGGCTCCCGCTTTCACGCTCCGCAGCTTGGCCGAGTAGAAGATCTCTGCCATGAGGACACCCAGGGCCTGCATGTCCCGCTGGAAGAGCACCGTGAGAGAGGGAAGAGACTCTGCAGCGTTCCTCAGGTCCGACCCTTTCCTGGCTTCCGAGGGTTGCCACACCTGGGCGTGCAGACTCTTGACCAGGAAGTTGTTCAGCTTTTCCAGCTCTTCCAGCGGTTGTAAAGGGCTGAAGCCTTCAGGCAGGGTGATCTTGAAGTCCTCCAGGTTGGTGCTCCCCACGCTGACCTCCCCGTGCTTCTTGTTTGCCCCTAGCTGTAGCATCGCACTACGGAGTCCAGGGCCCAGGGGGTTAGCGGCACCTCCCAGGCCTTCAGTAGGGTAGGAGCTGGGGGACTGGGACACCAGATGCTCCCCTCCTGTCTTCCCCCCGGCTGTGGTGACGTGAGGCAATGGGGTTGAGGAGGAGGCTGTGACCGAGGCACTAGT
This sequence comes from Plecoglossus altivelis, assembly GCA_036571765.1. Taxonomy (NCBI): domain Eukaryota; kingdom Metazoa; phylum Chordata; class Actinopteri; order Osmeriformes; family Plecoglossidae; genus Plecoglossus; species Plecoglossus altivelis. The sequence goes on along the minus strand of BROE01000005.1, from coordinate 5,950,901 downwards.
GGAGGCTAAGGAGTCCAGAGCTTCCGTACCTTGTTCAAGGTCCTCGTCCCGGCCCACCATCGTCCAGCCACTGGACTCACAGCCTGTAGCCTCAGGGACCATCCCATCTACAGCATCGGCCATGGCGCTGAACAAAGGGATTTGTAGGGAAGGCACATTGAGAGCAGCTAAGCCCAGGAGAGGTGGCTCTGGGGGGGAGTAAAGTGCGAGGCGAGGTGGGTGAGGCTGGTCAAACAATTGCACCACGCCGTAGCTTGTGAGGTGAGTGTGGTTGTCCACTAAGTGCAAACAGACGTTCTTGGCCTTGACGGCCTCTTTGCCAGACAGCTTGTAGCCAAAGGTGAGATCTATCCAGTGGTGGAGATGCTGGGACACGTCTCTGCTCTCCAGGAGACGTCTGTGTACCTCCACAAACTCCTCACACGACTTACACCAGGGGGGCACGTCCAGGTCAGGCATGTCTGGGTGGATGGAGCGGAATATCGAAGGATCCGTGTAGAACTCCGGAATGCACTCATCCGGAGTCCAACTCTGGATGCGTTCCATGCTAGCCGGGTATTCGTTAGGCTCCCACTGAGACCTGACGTGGCTGCACAAAACCGCCTTGGGCGTCTGGCGAGCCTTGTAGACGTAGTAGGTGATGTCAGACAGCACATCTGAGATGTGGTGGGGCACGTGGAGGTGGTCAGACAGCCCTGCACCTCCAGCCCCTCCAGCCCCACCCAGGTCCCCTACAACACCTCCTGCCACCCCACCGTGAGCCCCTGCGGCAGCCAGAGCCTCTTTAGTCATCTCATAAGTGAAGTCCAGCTGCTTGTCTCCTTTATTCAGCCTGAACTTTGACCTTTTGAGGTCGCGGAACTTCCCGAACGGCACGGTGAAATCCACCACCCAGGGCAGTACAGGATGGTAGTTCGGGTCTCCTTCCCGCCTTCCAGCCAACCTGTTCAGTTCCATCAGGTAACGAAAGTTGCCCACTCGACCATGGACCCAGTCCATAACGAGGGCCTTGAGTTCGTCGGAGCACTCGCCGCACAGCGTCCTGTCGCTTCCTGCGCTCGCTCTCACCTGAATACCGTTTGGCGTTTGTCCCTTGGCAACGTAGCCGTCCGCCTCTCTGTAGTTTCCGAGCTCTTCGTAATGGGCCAGGTTGAGCCTGAGGCGACTGCAAAGCTGCTCGTCAACAGCGACGTCCTGCAGGGAGAGATCTCCACAGGACAAGCCTGCTGCCTGACACGCTTGGAGGGCTATCAGTAACTGGTAGAGGATGAACAGCACTTTAGCATGGCTGTTGGCCAGCTTGGCTGGGCTGTAGGAGACTATGTCATGGAGTGAATACTGGGTGTAGGGTAGGATCACATAGAGCATGTCTGCTGACTCCAGCAAGCACTCAGCAGGGAGAACATTGGGACACAGATTGTCCGAGTGGTGTTTGGAGGTGGAGAACGAGCTAGATGGGAACAGGCTGTCTTTCTCCTTCTCTCTGGCAGGGGAGAGGGTCGGCGACATCCGGTCAGTGGAGACAAACGTGGAGCTGAACAGTTTTTGCAAGGCTTGGCGCACAGAATCTATGGCCGCCGTGTGCATCTGGTCAGTGGCGCCCGCGTACGGCTGCATCAGGTTGTTATAAGCCTCGCACCAAAGGTTCCTGTGGAGAGAGAAAGAAAAAAAAGACATGGATGTTACAAACATCACACCCAAACTGCTATTTAGCGTACCAAAACCATCGCAATGCCATTATTGTTGGAAATTGAAAACTGTTCAAATCAAATGGTTGATTATTCATTATTAACAGCATTTGTAACGTGCATTGATGATGAAACTTTCCTACTACCTGACATTATGCTGGGACACTCCTTGCATTGTTTTCATGAAAGAGTCGTTGGGAGCTGTGTCTCCGTGTGTGTATGGTTCTCTTGTTATTCTGTAGCCCAGCTTGTTTTTCCTCAGCCCATGAATGCACACTCGTGTCCAGCCAGGAGGCAGTTTGACCTGGGAGCGCTGGAGGTAAGTGAGGAGCTCCACCTCGCTGAGGCTGTCGGCGCGAGCGCAGCGGGTCACTCTCTTCTCTCTGAGACCCACCACCCAGCGCGTGGAGACAAAAGCCACCAGCTCTTGCGGGCGTGGACCTGGGCTGAGCTGCCGACGGTCCACCCCGAGGTCCCTCTCCACTGCCGTCACAAGCCACTCCATGGCTCCCGCTAGGGCCTGACACGAGCGACCAACGGCCCTATTGCCTTTGCTCTACTGTTTCCGGTCTGCTGTCTCCAAAGACGACACTTCCATGGAGATACGGTGCAATGACATCGGGAAAGCTGTTTATCTTTAGCGAGTATGATTTCTGTAGCAAAAAAAAAAAAAAAAGAATAATGATTGAAACGGAAACTGTACCCGCAACGTTTCAGTAAACCAGTAAGGAAGTGGACTTCGTCATTCTAGAAACGAAATGAATAAACCGCACATGACCGCTCAGTGCATTATCACATGACTATTGCTTCACAGACGCTTTTCAAGGAAATTGACTCGATGCTCGACCTGGCACAAACGTGTTGACTTCTGCACTCCTTATTAAAATGAAAGAGCTGACAGTCAAAAATCTAATGAAGCATCACGCTAGAAGCAATGAATACTTTCTCTCTCTCTTTTTGCAGAGCTACACACAGAGACTGCTTAACTAAAGTTCATTAATAATGGGTTTTAGTAGAACTTGTACACTTTGTGTACGGATGGGGTAATGCAATGACAATGACAAAGTGGGCAAAATAACAACGCGCGATAGCTTGTTTGCAAAGTAGTTAACTAGCTGTCAACTCCCGACCAACCTCGGTCACTAAGTCAGCATTACGATACAGAAATAAGAGTCCCATGACATGTTACGATATCAGCTTTTAAAAGTCACTCCGCAAAGTGTCGAACAATGTCTAAATCCACCAAAATAGCTACCAAGAACGTCATTTCCTAGCTAGCGCGCGTCCGTTTCGCTAGGAACGAGTTCGCACCACCGCTCTGATAGCTAGTAACATTGTTTAACATCAAGTTGATGACCAGCTAATGTTAGTCAATTACTTCTAACGGTCGCTTGATTTAGCTAGCTAGCTGGTCACGTACCTTCACCTCAGTAGCCAACAGCGCGTAAATTGCACTGAAGACAGTTCAGCAGACAATTCCAAAACCGGATTAGCCATGCAGTTTGTCCACACCCATAGTAGAAAGGTGCATTATGAAAGATACAGCGGTTTACTCGCTGGCCCGCAAATAACCAATCAGCCGATTATGTTTTGTTCCCTGCAATGCTAGGGGCCATGTTGTTCTATGAGAAAACTCATGTGACTCTTAATGCAAATCAAACCTTCTACTTGTGCTCACGCGAGAATTGAGCGTTAGTGTTGTTGAACTGTGCTGCAGTTCTTAATACAATCCAGCAGGTGGCAGCATGGTAGCTCTAGTCAAGTCTAGGTGAAGTCAGTTATACGTTACACCATGGGGTTGAAGGTCTTGAAATGTTCAATGATATCACATACCATGTTCATATAGTCTACCTAGATAAGTACCGGTAGGTATGCTGATGATGCAGTCCTAATTGTTACGAGAGGTGTCAATGAGATTATAACTCACAATCTTTGAACAACTCAATTTTGACTGTCCCGCTCTTGTAAAAAAAAACAAAAAAAACATACGTTTTCGGATTTACAGGCGATCGTATGTGACTTCAGTGGCAGACGTAACGCCCTCGGTTAATAATTTGTGTTTTGTTTCTTTGTAAAAATGTAGGTAATTGTCAAGTTCTTCAGCGAGATGCGAACTACTTATCTCTGCTCTTCAGCGAGGCTCACTGCTGTCATAGGCCTAATTGCATGTAAAAGCAAGCTCTTGATTTAGCAACCTGACTTGGCAGAACATTTTGAACCTTCTCCAAATTGCTGACTTTACTGTAATGACATGGCTCTCTCACCTTCAATGGAGCTCAAATGTGACTGGGCAACGAAGTGGAAATCCCTCGCAGTATTGCAAGCTAACGAGCACAGAGACTGCAATTTTAGAGGCATAAAACGTTTCCCGGGGAACTGAATTACTAAGTGAGAAATTGTTACTTGTGGGAGGAGTACGAACATGGGCTCCAACTGACTAAATAATATACTAACTTTTGAGAGGTTACTTTCTTCTGTGTGCATGATCAAGACATTCTCATCGTGACAGTATGTTGAGACTATAAGTCTAGCTTTCCTACCACACCACTAACTGTACGGTACAGTCTCTCCCTCTCTCACTCCCTCTTCCACTCCCTCTCCCACTCCCTCTGCCTTTCCCTCTCCCTCTCCCACTCCCTCTCCGTCTCCCACTCCCTCTCCCACTCCCTCATTCCCTCCCTCTCCCTCTCCCACTCCCTCTCCTCAGTCCAATTGTGTGTGCTGGGACTCCTCCTATCTCCTTGTCTCCCTGCTGGATGTAAAGGCAGTCATCACTGCACCCAGAGTTTCTTTACCTCTTATTCCGTTCAAAGAATGGAATGTCTGAAAGGGCTTCGGTTTAAAAAGAATGAAATTGTTATATTTTTCACCCCATTAATTCTTCTTCCATTGCCTTTGGTGATCGGGACCACGGTAAGTGTGTTAACATGAAAAGAATGTTATTTCTAACCTCTCGCACATTAACATCAGCAACTGTCAATAAAGCTATTTCGATGTATGTAATACTTTTTAACTAAATAAAGTATGAGTGAATAAAAATCTTTTGCCATTTATACGAATGAACTATTTACCGCTGCTTACTAGGAGTTGATCATAGTTATGTCCAAATGCACCTGTTGATGCGCTGAAGCTTTGCCGGTAGACCGGGCAGAGCACGTGAGAGAAGTTTGCATGGGAACGAACCACTGCTGCTACTCTGAGCGGCTGTTGCCAAGTAAAGCTCTTATTGTAAGCTAATGCTGTTCATGTGAGCTGTCAAGTTAGTTAACACATCTCATGTTGTAGGATATAGCCACGGGTGTTGTTATAGTGTACAATTATCAACGTGTAAACGCAAAAACGTTGATATGCCGTGGCACTACAATACAGTAAAATCGAATAGACTTGACTGTCAAAGCGCTATTAGCAGTAGTATACTCGAATATGCGGCTGCGTGACCAGGATAGAGTGATTCACTAACAAGTGACTTCAAACCTTGAATAGAACAAGAGTTGATATTTTACCTCAATCACTTAGGGGCCCAAATCTAATCAGTTTTGTCTCCCTTGTGTACATCATAAACTGCACCAATCTTCTCCAAGTTTCACTATTTATGGGATCATATTTCAGGTGTTTAAAATCAATTTGTGCACATGTGTGTGTGTGTGTGTGTGCTTTTTCTCTAGGAAGCAGGATGTGCCTATGTGATCATCCTCATGGCAGTGTTCTGGTGCCTGGAAGCCTTGCCCCTGGCTGTCACTGCCTTACTCCCAGCTCTCCTCTTTCCTCTGTTTGGAGTCATGAAATCCCAAGATGTAAGCAAGCGTCTAGAAGGATATGTCTAACACCAGAGATTTCAAGTAAATCAATCGTAGAATTAAGTCATTTTTGTCGCGCGGCAAATATCGGTTGAAATCTGATGGAAATGAAAAAAATGTGTCGGGATGATGACGGACAGTAATAGGGGGGTGTTGCGTCTGATCTGGTTGCAGGTGTGCATGCAGTACCTTAAGGACACCAACATGTTGTTTGTGGGGGGTCTGATGGTGGCGGTGGCTGTGGAACACTGGAACCTGCACAAGCGCATCGCCCTGCGAGTGCTGCTCTTCGTAGGGGTGCGTCCAGCCCTGTGAGTGGACTTCTCAGGAACCATAAAGTTCCTTCTCTGTTTGGCGCAGCACGTTTCACAGCAACGTGACATCGGCAGAATCCAAGATAAAGATCCAGCTATAACATCAAATGTTGTCTGTTACAACCGTAGGCAACGTGCCATCGTTCAAGCAGTTTCACTGTTTTGTGTGTGTGAGGGTGGATTACTCATAACTGTACCGTGTTACTGACAGCTCCAGGTTTAGCTTAAGCTTCTGTCTTAGGCCAGACTAACTGAGTGTCTCCTGCTCTGCTGTGTGTCCAGTTTGATGCTGGGCTTCATGGGAGTGACGGCCTTCCTGTCCATGTGGATCAGCAACACAGCCACCACGGCCATGATGGTGCCCATCGTTCAAGCGGTGCTGGAGCAGCTTAACGACCAGGCCGACATGCCTCCGATTCTCACTAGTGTGGAGCAGAGCCTGAACCAGAACCAGCCAGAGCAGATGGACCCTGAGAGCAAACAGCCAGAGAAGCAGCCAGAAGGACTGGGTAAACTGGGAGGAATAACCTCAGATTTTATCACACTTTGTAAAAAAAACTCTTGTAATACGTATGCTGTTCAATGTTTACACCATAAAAGTTATCCGCGTTTGTTTTTTTATTGTGCATTTGACTTTATGATACTTTAATGACCATCTCATCACACATTTACCATATAAAGTGTACATGTAGAGGGGGAGAGAGAGCGCTCATGTGACTGCTAGTGCCACCCTAACACTTCCGTGTCCCTCCCCTTCACGTGCCAGTGTCGCGGCCAGTGGTGGTGACGTTCCTGGACGCGTCCGCTGAGTTGACGCGGCGCAAAGAGGCGGCGGAGAGACGGAAGATGTGTAAAGGCATGACGCTGTGCGTGTGCTATGCTGCCAGCATCGGGGGGACTGCCACCCTGACTGGGACAGGCCCTAACCTGGTGCTCAAGGGTCAGATGAACCAGTAAGTGGCTGGAGCTAACGGTCCACACAGTGGGGGGCACCATCCATACCAATTCATCTGAGGCCATTTTTCGATGCCACCTGTCATGTTTTTGTCCTCTCAGGCTCTTTCCCGACAACGGAGACGTCATCAATTTTGCGTCCTGGTTCGGATTCGCTTTCCCTAACATGTTGTTCATGCTCGCCCTGGCTTGGCTCTGGCTGCAGTTTGTCTACATGGGCTTCAAGTGAGTCTCTAAGTTCACACACTGACACAGGCCTTCATAGCCCGGCTCATGGACGTCACATGTAGATCGCTTGTTCCTCCCCTGTGCCTCTCCAGCTTCAGGAAGACATGGGGCTGTGGGTCGGTGAAGACCGAGAAGGAGATTGCAGCGTACAACGTGATCCGGGAGCAGTACCGTCAGCTGGGCCCTATGTCCTTTGGGGAACTTAGTGTCCTGGGTCTCTTCACTCTCCTGGTGCTGCTGTGGTTCTCCCGAGACCCAGGATTCATGCCCGGCTGGGCCACGAACACCTTCAACTCCGAAGCCGAGTACGCACATCTCTTGACTAGTAGGGTGTCTACGGCACACCTTTTACTTGCCTTCTGTGTGTTGTGACGAGGGAATCGTAAGTCGACGTTTGTTTCGATGAAGCTTTTTGTAACGGACAATTAACGTTTTAACGGTTTGATCGAATGGATCCCTTCACCCAGGTACGTGTCGGATGCCACCGTGGCAGTGTTCATCGCTGTCCTCCTCTTCATCCTGCCCTCCAAACTCCCTCGCTTCTGCTTCTGGCGTTCTCAGGGCTTTGACATAGGTAAACGCCCAACCCAAACACAACAACAGCATGGCAGAATTGTACTTTAGGATCTCCGTTCCACCGTCTACAGCAGATTACCGTAGATCTTCTCACCCCTGATGTAAATCTGCTTGGCATACATTTAGTGGGCTAGCTAGCATGCTTTAACAGTGTGACCTGCTGGCCCCGCAGAGCCCAGGTCACCGGCCGGTCCCACCCCTGCTCTACTCACCTGGAAGGTAGCTCAGAAGAAGCTGCCTTGGAGTATTGTGCTTCTCCTGGGGGGTGGTTTTGCCCTGGCCAAGGGCAGTGAGGTGAGAATCCAGGGGTCTCTTTGTACATTATGCAGCCTTGTGGAACCAACGTTTTAGGCCTACAGAATGTTACAAACACGCTAGGAATGTTCATGGAAATGTCGTCGTGTGCTTCTGCAGGTGTCAGGGCTGTCGAAGTGGATGGGTGATCAGATGACCCCTCTGCACACAATCCCTCCATGGGCGATCGCTATCATTTTATGCCTGCTGATTGCCACTTTCACGGAGTGCACCAGTAATGTGGCCACCGCCACTCTCTTCCTACCTGTCCTCGCATCAATGGTAAGATCCCTCAGGCTGCTGTTCCATGACTGGCGGCAGGGTTACATGGTCATCTCTATGAGATGAGCATTTCCTTTTGAAAGCCCCTTTTGAAAGTGTCGTCCAATCGGAATCCAGAACTGAGACCACGGCCCAGCCGCCAGACGGCCTACATTCTCTTATTTGGTTCCTCGCCTGGTTAGCCAATTGGGCTTCGTGTGTTTGGTCCCCTTCTTTGGGGCCCTTCCTCCATTGCTCCCCCCTGCCAAACATCACCAACTCAATTGAACCAATTCAGCTCTTGTTCTAGTGCCCAGTCTATCCTCACTGAAGAATGGCATCACTGTGCCTAGTTGTCAAGCAGTAAGGGAGCTGCAGAGCTGGCCAGGGCGGGAATGCACCCAACAGCCGTGTTCAGAGAGGGATTTCGAAAGGGTCAAACAAGTGGGGTGGAAAAATAGAAGAGTGTTAGGTTCAAACGTGACATGATGGTGGGCAGAAAGGGATGTCTGACCAACTCGAACGCCGTTTCAACTACGTATGTCTCGTCTGAGGTAAAAAAAAAAAAAAAATTAAAAAAAGATTATAGTTCTTAAGTCGTTTTCCAGACAGTGTGATGAGGCAGAAAATGAACGGTGTTTCTACAGTCTGTAATCATAGTCCTGACCATAAACCAGTGTTAAAGAAACCACTGCGCTGCGTGTTTTACAGTCTAAGACATTCATCCGTGGCTCATATTCGTAATCTATTCCCAAGATTACGTTGTGGTACCAATCCATCATTACTGCTACCAGGGTACATTTTACATCCTTGCTTGTGTCATGAGCATAGCCCCAAACAAACCATTCTGTAGAATTACAACTTAATTACACTTACTGTATGAAGGTTTTTTGGTGTAACAGTACAATCACTGTGAATATGAATTATGACTCAGCTGATTATGGTGCTGAGTCAGACTAGCATGTTGCCTGGAGACGCGTCCTTGGCTCCGACTCAGACAGTTTGTATTGTCTGTGTGTTTTCAGTCCCAGTCCATTGGGATGAATCCTCTGTATGTCATGGTGCCCTGCACTCTCAGTGCGTCTTTTGCCTTCATGCTACCCGTAGCCACACCCCCCAACGCTATCGTCTTCTCCTTTGGCTACCTCAAGGTTTCTGACATGGTAAGTTGGACTGTTCCTTCCATAACACCTTCCTTTGTTACGAAAGCCTCCTCACGCACTGAAGGCCGTGTGTTCATGTGGCAGGTCCAGTTGTACACGAAACAGGAGATTTGCTAACCGCTAACTCCATCTTTCCTGCCTTCACTCCCAGGCGAAGACAGGGGTTGTCATGAACATCATTGGGATTCTGTGCATTACACTGGCCATCAACAGCTGGGGCAAGGCTATGTTCGACCTGAATACCTTCCCATCCTGGGCCAACGTCACCGGGGTGTGAGCCTGGACACAACACTGAGTCAGGCCCCTTGGAACCTGCCTAGAGGGGCCCTATCCTGAAATCCCCTTCTTCCTCTTCCTCTTCCTCCTCCTCCTCCTCCTCTTCCAGATCCATAAAGGTGCCAGGAATCCCCATACGTCTCCAGACAGACAGCAGAGCCAGACTGTCTACGTTCCTCAGGGTGTTTGCAACACAGAAAGAGCTGGAAAGGAGGACCCCTGAATACAAAGATGTCACCTGATTTGCCGGGTGGCTTTGAAATGACTGAATTGCAGAGATGGAAGAATTTAATTGCTGTTATACGTTGGCTTGACTGGTTATGGTAGCCATGGCGAGTACATTGTTTTTAAGATGTGGCCTTGACCTCCTTTCATTCCCACAAGTAAACAAAGCTCTCTCTATCTTTTAAGTGTACTTTTATCCAGTCTTTTCAAGGCCTGCTGTTTATTCAGTCTCTGGCCACTGTATTTATGTTATAAAGGTAATTTAGATCTTTACTCTCTAAAATTGCTTTTAACAAGTTGTAAACAATAACATTATGTGCTTATTTCTATCATTGCTTGTAATCCGGTAGATTGTTTTGTCTGTACACATTTTTACACTGTATTGCTGAAACACGACACATGAATTCCAACATGACTTGAACTTTGAATATCACGACAACATAAAATGTTTATGTGCGTACAGGATGGTTGTCTTATCAGTTGAGATGTGAAAACAACAGTTTCTTGGATTTGTGAGCAAGATTATTAAGAACAATTTATGGGCTCATTTGGATGTGAGAGAAAAATGTATGAGATTTTATACTGTATTGCTGCTGCTTATTGTAATGTCAACTGGAATTGCAATAGCCTATAACAATAAAGAAAGCATATTGGCTGGTTGCAAAGTCAACAACTGTGTGTCATGTTAAATAAGACCTTAAGGTCAGGTTTTACTGCAACGAACATCGTAACAGAACAGATTTTATTCACAAAATGTTAAATTAAAATAAAATATAAAGCTTTTTAGTCTAAGTTTAGTTTAATTCATGTTTATGAGTCCACACACTCAATTAAAACTGCCCAATAAAAGTTAACATTTAGCTCTGAGAATAAAAGAAAACGTGACTACAATGGACAATTCTCATTTTGGTTGGAATTGAGACATAAAAAATGAAAGAGGACAAGGAATAAACCTCCAATCACCATCCCACGTGAGAAGAAGCACTTCCGGGATCGTGCGCTTGTGAAACACAAGACGCTTAATCTGTGGACTGTTTGACTCATCCAAGAGCGATGTTTAAGAAGACACCAGTCTTGGAAAAAAAACCACACCGAAAAACAATATGGACCATAACCCTGGTCTCAGCTCTAATTTCGTAATGACCCGTGACATAATGACATTTATTTCTACCAAGGGCAGCTCAGTTTTGTCTTGTCTGCTCCTGCCTGTTGTGTGATCTGCTGTTTTGTAGGTAAGCTGACATGAGTCCATAAACACCTGTTTCTCACATGGCGTAAGCCTGGACTGGAAGACACCTGGAAAGATTGCCTTGTCACTGGCGGACTGGATGAACAAAAGAGACCATAGTGGCAGTTTCTGGATGGATACTTGTAATGCAGTCTTGCAAGGCATGCAGAATCAGCTGCAGCTTTCACACGTTCCACTTTCATAGACTCCAGGACAGTTCATAATACCCAACCGTCCCCTGTCATGGGGCGAACTGAAAATCTCTCACCCTCACGTCTTTCGCAGACGAGACAGCTTACGTTTCACAGACACACGTTACATTTGAGCAAATGCTGAACCTGAAAACAGCCAGTTTGCGAGGTGTCAACATTCCTACATGCTGAAGGTGGGCCATATATGTGAAATCTGTCAGATAATGTAGATAACAATAATGTTGGTATTTAACAGACGATTGTAACCAAACCAATCCACAGAACGGGATTTTGAATCTGCAAGCACTTGATCTGCATTCAAGTGCTCTAACCACTAAGCTACCCCCTAATCATGTTTAGCATTAGAGGACGAAAGCAAACTGTGTGTGTGTGTGAGAGATTGAATAGAACAAAAAGACTTTGGACCATGGAATGATGGCAATTAAAAAGTGAAACACTTGAAAAGTCGTTAACGATTGGTTAGGAGTATAGTTCCGACCGGATCATCATGATCTGAGATGGCCTACGGGAATAAAAGCTTAAGTAATTACAGTGCCTTTTTTCTCTCGTTGCTGCTTTTAAACCACCCACTCATTATCCAGCTGAAACATGCATTGCAGCCTTTATTTTTGGCTAAATATACATTTAAGTGCTCAGCGAGAAAAGGAACACAGTGGCTATTCTCTTTGCCGAGGTTGCTTAAAAGGGATTCCTCGGACGAGCCCCTTTGTGAACTCAGCACGTTCCAGTTGACCCTCCGTGCCACGGTCCCCGGGGGTTCTTCAAGTACACCACGCTAACATTCTTAACTAGAAGACAGCATTGTCCATGGTCGTAAAGCATAATTTGCCAGGGACTTAGCCAGAACTTAGACTCCGTCTCCAGAGTCGCACCGGACAGCATGCTCAGGTCGGAGAGGAGAAAAGATAAGGGTTCTCGCATGGCTTTCCATCCGTGTATTGTCTTCCACCCTCAGTCATGGTTCTCCAGACAGAGAGTTTCCGAGACCACGCGGATGACTACGCTTCCTCTGGCTCTGTTCTAAGCTATAGGATCAGTTACCAGAGAAGACAAGAAATAGTCTGTATGATACGATCAACCTTTCCTCACAGTCCTGAGATTGTGCTTAAAAATGGTCTCCCCTGACCATTTCAGTCTCTAATTAAGTAAGCGAGACCTTCTTCGCTCAGTGAATTGTCCTGAGTCTGAGATAAAAAGTGTCTGGGGAGAGAAAGACAAAGAGTCCTTCTTCGTGTCCTTTTGAGGTTAAATTTAGTTGATGGTCACCACAGAATCACCCTGGCCATCAATTTGTTGTATCTGTGAAGACTCTGAAATAGGAAACCCAAAATGTGCATTTATGAAATTCAACATCACTGGCTGCCCCTGAGTTTCCCCCTTTCAGTTGGCGAAAGTTTTCTTAGCAGAAAGATAAAAGCATAACTCGATACATTCCCGGGAAAAGTGCCTACTGGATTCATAATAAAGCCTGACATTGTTTCAGTAGTTTTCTACTCCTGGAGGGATGCCCTCGAGGGATGCCCTCACTGTACAGTTTCTAGACAGATTTGATTCTGGAATACTTGAATGTATTTCTTCTTTCCTCAATTGTTGGCTGTTCTTGTCTGCAGCGTCCGTGAGGAAACGGCCCCATCTGTTGGTGTGACTTGGTAGCAAAAGCTTTGAATCACTTTTTTTGAGAATTGATTGACTGTTGGCTAAAGTTCAACGTTTTTTTTCATTATTCCCATACTATTTGTTGGAACATCAGAGGCAAAAACACTGCAAGCAGTCAAATAAATAGTATGTAGTAAGTAGTGTGTTTGTGAAATGAATTCCAATCCAAGTATACTCTACAAAACGTAGTGTGATCTTTGAAACATGTCACCTGTGTGTGTGTTTGTGTGTGTGTGTATGCAGGGAGGGGGGTGATGTAATAGACTACTGGTTAATAAACTGCAGCATGAGCTATAGGGAAGTGAATCTTTCACTCACTTACATGCTTCATGTACGTTGGAAATTTCATAAAGACAGAGATCGCTGAGGGTACATTCTCGTCAATAGTGGAAAACATGGAGTCACAGAGAGATGGACAGGAAACCTCATCACATTCATGGGCTTTTTGTGGAAGTTGTTTAGGTCGAATCCGGAGGTTTATTCCTGTTGACTTCAAAAAAGAAATAGTTGAATTATCCAAATTGGCTGGCCCAGTGGTAAGAATCAAATTTTCCTTAACAAACATTTCGAATGACTCTTTGTATGCGAGCTTCCTGTTTGTGTTTATGACAGGAAGATGATGAAGCGATACACATTTTTGGATATGATCCATCGCTTTTCTAACCCTGTTTTATCTTCACCAGTTCATGGCTCAAGCCATGAGCTTTTTAATAGGTTTCGTCAGTACTGTTTTCTGTGGACACTTGGGGAAGACAGAGCTAGCTGGAGTTGCTCTAGCAACAGCTGTAAGTAGACCAATTTGACGCAAAAAATACAGTAGGTTCTCTCTCGTATTGCTATGATTCTACAAGGCAGACAATGTCAAACACAACAAGTGGACACTAAAATACACTCTGGTTCATTCCCACAGGTGATTAATGTCACAGGTCTCTCAATAGGCTTTGGTTTATCATCAACGTTTGACACGTTAATATCTCAGGTGAGATCTCCCGATTCAGCCTTCTTTCCATACCTCCATTCAAACTGCTCCCAAAGCTTATGCCACTCAGAGCTTAATCCATCTGTTTTCTGTCTACAGACCTTCGGGAGTGGAAACCTGCTGAAAGTGGGGGTGATTCTCCAAAGGGCAGTGCTTATCATTCTGCTAGCCTGTTTCCCCTGCTGGGCCATCCTCATAAACACAGAGTCAATCCTCCTGTTAGTTAAACAGAGTCCTGAGGTTGCCAGGTAGGGCAAAGACACCACTAAAAGTCCAAAGCACTTTTGAAAGAAAGCTGCAATGTCTCGCGTGACACTGACCGAGGTGACTAATGTTAATGATATCTGTAGGACGGCTCAGATGTACGTAAAAATCTTCATGCCGGCTCTACCAGTAAGTAAACCACACGATTATCCCCCCAAAAAGTAATTTGATAGAAACCTTCCAATAAACTGGTTGTGAAATGGCTACTTTTCCGTTCAAAGGCAGCATTCATGTACCAGATACAATCCAAATACTTACAAAACCAGGTAAGATGTTTCCAGGATCATCTGACACCTTGACTAGGCCCTCAGCATCAACTGGTTTCCTGAAGAAATAACTGTCTTCCAGGGGATAATCTGGCCTGAAGTGATCACAGGGGCAATAGCTAATATCCTGAATGCCATAATCAACTACGTCTGCCTGTTTGCCCTGAACCTTGGGGTAGTGTGAGTAAAAAAAAGCAGAGTCCTTCTCTCTCGACATCTCTCAACATTTAACTGGAGACTTCAAGTTGCCTCTTTGATGTCTTTCCCAGAGGTTCTGCTGCAGCAAACAACGTCTCCCAGTTCTCAATGGCTGGCTTGCTTTACTCCTACATCATGTGGAAAGGTCTTCACAAAGAATCCTGGGGAGGTGAGACCAATGTAGGAGGACGACAGACTACACAATGACCCAGATTCAAACCAGTGCTATTAACCTTAAACCGGATGGTGATTGGACTCACATGCGGTACCACAATGCTAATGAGGGACCCTTGTGGATTTAAAAGTAGGTTTGTACGGTTTAAAACTGCAGCTGGGCCGTGCGACGTTAGCAGGTGTTAGCACAGCAGCAGTCTACGGTTTGAGGGTTAGCGTTGACCTCTCTGTGGTCTGTGCGTCCCTGTAGGTTGGTCCAAAGACTGCCTGCAGGAGTGGGGAGCCTTCATCAAACTGGCCATTCCCAGCATGCTCATGCTGTGTGTGGAGTGGTGGACCTACGAGATAGGAGGCTTCCTAGCAGGTAGGGCACCGGGGCGACACAGCAAATAGCGGCTCTTTTTCAGAGACAGGAAGCTGCTCGGGGGAGCGTTGTCGCTGTTCTTGGTGTGATTGGAAGATCGCTGCTTTGTCACAGGCTTGATCAGTGAAGTGGAGCTGGGAGCACAAACCATCATCCTTGAGGTGTCATCCATTGCATACATGGTAAATATATCTTCTTCGGGTGGTTATCGCGGTCACAGTGGAACACTTTCGGTGCAGTAGTCTCAAGGCTGAGATTGGCGATGCTTGTCGTCAGTTCCCCTTAGGGTACAGTGTTGCAGGGAGCGTGAGGGTGGGGAACGCTCTGGGGGCGGGGAACACAGAGCAGGCCATGCTGTCTGCCAAAGTGGCTGTGTTCTGTGCAGGTGAGTGAGACAGGTCCATAGGATCAAATTGTCTGCTGAATGAAAATCAAAAATGTATTCATCATTTAAAAAATGTATGTCTTTGTTGTACCTTACCTGTTTTTGGTGGTGGAAAGGATCATGTCTCTCAGGAATGATGACACAGGGCAAGAGTCTTCAAACGCAATGTTAATCTTTCGCTTTCAAAAAGACTACAGAACAAGACTTTGTGTGATAAACATTCTATGACGATGTTCTGTCTGAAGACAAAATACTAATGTTGTGTCAGACAGATTCAAGGGTGATGGCTGAGGCAGGCTGTGCATATCTGTTCATTGTGACCAGTTAAGTAGCTATCAAAACAGTTGTCTAGTTCTAGCACTGTGTGTACCAGTCTCCCCCAGACCACAGTCAGAAATGTAGATATCTGCTATGTGGTACTGGAACGAAAGAGGGAAACTCATTCGAAGAGACATTGTTATATTTTAGGCTTGGTTAGGCCATATCTCTCTGGTTACGCACGAATAAAAATGGTGATTTTCCATTTGGTCTGCGAGGGTCATCTACACAATCACACTTCTACAGTCTTTTCTACGTTTTATTTGCTGATGATCGTTGATTTCTATCACGGTTCTCTTGTTCGTTGACACGCAGAGTCATCTTGTTCTGTTGCTGAGTTCTCTGTTGTTTCCAGGCTCGGTGTCTGTGTGCTTGACAGCTATCATCGGGTCCACAAAGAACGTCATCTCCTACACGTTCTCCAACGATGAGTGAGTGTTGCCAATTTCTTGTTTGGCTGGGTCACCCCTGCTGTGGGCCAGGACCCCGGCTGTGGTCTAGAGCCCCTGCTGTGGGCCAGAACCCCTGCTGTGGTCTTGATATCCCCACATCTGCTGAGAGAGCAGAGAGAAACAGGCCTGTGTGGAGGCCAGGCTTATTATCTCAGAGCGTGGCAGTATTCTGCTGAGTCACTGCAGGTGATAAGATCCACGACCTGTGATATCACATTCCTTTACACGGTAACCACGGCAATGTCGCTTTTGACTAACTTTGAAGTTCACCCCCACGGCTGGAATTCCCGTCCGCAAGCGTACCATGGCACTGCGCGCGTCGCCGTCGCATTCTCGTCTCTCCGCTTTCAAAGTGATCGAGCGCCGCGTTCGCGTCACATTGAGCGGACTGTATCGCTCTTGTTGTCTTTCACAGGCAGATCAGAGAGAGAGTAGCAGACGTCATGACTTTCTATACTCCCTTCCTGCTTCTGGAAGCGCTCACGGTGAGTACTCCTGTCAACCAATCCCAGCCGGGCGCGATGTGGCGCGTGCGTCCGTAACCGCGCGTGTGTGTGGCTGTGTAGTGCGTCTCAGGCAGCATCATCAGGGGCGCTGGGAGGCAGAAGGTGGGGGCTGTCGTCTACATCGTTGGGTACTATGGGATTGGACTTCCTGTTGGGGCTTCTTTAATGTTTGCTGCCAAACTGGGGATCTTAGGTGTGTTTCCATTTCCTTACTTGAGTCCTTTGAAGCACAACTCATTTTTACAGAATTAAACAAGAGGAGAGTTTCTCTTCGGTTGAGTTTTTTCATTTTCGGAGGCTCGATCTAAGCTTTGATGTTCCCTCCGCTGTTTGTCTTTGTTGTCAGGGTTGTGGATCGGTTTCTTCACCTGTGCATGCCTGCAGTCTACCACTCTCCTGTTCTACCTGTACAAAATCAACTGGACGACAGTCACCAGAGAGGTGGGTGGTGGTATGCACAAACACATCAATACTGGGTGGCTCACTGCGATCTGAAGTTTAGCCTGTTGTATCCAAAGAAGTACATGGCGGACTGTTAAATGACAACGTGTAATATCGACTTGGGGCCGGACAGAACACATGCTAATGACATGTATGGGTTTTTTTTTCAGGCCCAGGTTAGAGCTGGGGTTCAAGACAACCATCCAGACATGGGTATGTGATAGGGAACAGCTTTAAAACGGCAGAAAACCACTATACCTCTGCATGGTATAATATAGTCTTGTTCTGAGTGTATGTGTGTGTGTGTGTGTGTGTGTGTGTGTGTGTGTGTGTGTGTTCAGAGTCCGATGTGTCCCTGGAGGTGCAGGCAGAGCAGGTGGGATCCCACCAGAACAACAGGGACACAGAGGTTCTGACGGAGCCTAACAACGAGCTGGCCGTCGACGTGGCGGGAGGCCTGCTATCCCACAAGGCACTGGTGCTCCGCAGAGGCCTGACCCTGGCTGGGATGCTCTTCATCCTGGCTGCAGGAATCATCACCAACCTGCTGATCACCAACTTCATCCACGGAGGTTAAATGACAGAGAGCTTCTGTTGGAGTGGGTGAAAGGAGCATCTGATGGAGCTGAAGGTCATGTGGTCTAGAGACCCAGTCCGAAGACCCCTCAAGACCACTGGGGGGGGCTTTGTCTTTGGAGTCAATGTAGTGGTGCCCTGAGTCGAAGACAAAAAGCCTAGGCTGCTATTTTCTCATAATAGCACCAGTGGAAATGGTCAGATTCCTTCACTCTCTTTGGAAACTTTTCTATTGTTTGGACTCTAGGAGGCGTGGCTGAGCTGTCGGCCTGTCTAAGTCAGCCGCTAAATGACCGAACGAAACACTTCCTAATGTTATGAAGAGTGGATGCTTTTTCACTGTTTCTGCATGTCCTATGAAATAATATACAATATGCATACGTACGTTCAAATAATTTTTAATTGTAGAAAGACCTTATATTATATCTCTGATTCTCTGAAAGTGTTGCATTCCTAATAATCCTTGGAATGCGTAAAAAAATTGCAATTTCAATAAATCGTAAAATCATCGATTCAAATAGCTACAAAGATGTTGTCATTCATGTCATGGATCATGGTTTCTTGTGGTAACGTTAGAGGGGTGAGGCAGAGGAAACACGGTCAATGGAGATGCTAGTATAGTTCCAGACGACTGTGAGGTTTTCCTGTTGGACAGGGAGGGGCAGGAGAAGGTGGACGCTCACTCCCACGGCCAGGAGCCCAACAGCAGCCAGCACAGTGAGGCCTCTCCTTAGTATCAACTGGGTGGTGGAGAGATAAGCTCTGGGTCTTTCTGCTCTCCCCTGCATCTGTCTCTGGTCCTCCTGTGGCCCACTGGGGCTGCTTCCTCCCAGGCTATCCTGGGCCACAGCGCTCCCTCTCTGGCAGCGTTGCCCATCCGCACTCTCACACGAACGTCCCGTCTCCATCTGGAGGTGAGACAGTGCAGCGTTAGCGCTCTATCCTTCCAGCTAGGGTCACGCAAAGGTCGACCAGGGGCAGCCGTCTCTCACCGTTCCGTTGGTGTCAGCGTGGCGAGGAGAGTCAGCGCCGTCCTGCTGTTCCGTGAGGACTGACCTCTTCAGCAAAGCCAGGTGCGCCATCTTCTGAGCTCGTTTCACAGCCTGCGCCCCCACACCCCCAACGCACACGCGCACACACACACACACACACTTAGCCAGCTGCTTGCTATCTGAGAACCCCTCAACGGCTGCTATCCACCCCTCCCCACCTGAGCCGACCCCAGGGGAAGGAGCGAAGGGCATGCAAGAGCCAGATGATGTAGCCAGAGTCTCTGCAGAGCCCACAGTACAGCCTACCTCCACAGTCATCTTGTCCCAGTCCAGCCTGAAGATGACCGCGATGAAGAAACTGGACTGTAAACAGACACAGATGAGGAGTCCCAGCCAAAACCCTGAGAGGACACGGAGAGAGAGAGAGATAAAGAGAGAGAGAGAGAGAGAGAGAGAGAGAGAGAGAGAGAGGAAGGACGCTTTGCTCTTGATCAAGGATAAATGACAATCTTGACTTATCCTGAGATGTTTGACATTTGACGACAATACATTGCGAAAGTGCAGCAACGGCATTGAATTCATTGTCATCCGTGTCATTCATTCCGTGCATTGTAATTCAATAAGGCACCTACCTAATACCCTAAGCTGTGCAGCGAACATCAGAGAGACACCCAGAGGAAGCCCAATACAATAGTAGCCGATGAGGTTGGCCAGGGCGGCTATTTTCTGTTTGCCCGTGCCCAGGAGGATGCCCATGCACACACACTAGGACAGAGACAGAGCCCCCCCATTACTGCAAATACACACTGAGAAACAAACACACCGGCCATCGTTCACCAGAGGAGTCACGTGCCAAATACTGCTACCGTGATTAGCTTGTGAACAGAGGGACACATTTAGAAAGAAGGACAGGAAGACCAGAGCAGCGAAGCGACGTGACTCACCACCTGACCGTCAAAGAACTGAAGGAAGCAGTACACGTTTAGAAGCCGGGACACCAGCGCTACGATCTCTCTGGAAGTCAGAGATGGTGAGGATGTGAACAGGGTCAAACTCAGAGTCTACAAGCTCACGGCAACGTTGTGACGCCCAGGTCTGTGTACCTCCTAATGCGGGCAGGTTTACGTTTGGCTGTTTGGCCAGCGCTTTTATCCCAAGCGACAGACAAATGGTACACAAGTACAGCAGATGATGCAGGAAAATATGAATATAAATAAATATGAAGAGTGTTGCAGAGGTATTCTTCAGTATTACAGAGGTACAGCACTGTAGGACAGGGTCTGTCTCCTGGTTTACAGGGGTGTACAGTAGGTGCAGTATACTTACTCATCAGCTGTGAAGATTGAACCGATCACAGTTTTGATGGAGGCTAGCACCAGGCCCTGCATGACTGCCATGGTTGCTGCACCACAAACAAACAAACAAACAAACAAACAAACCACAAACATGACATCATCAACTGTGGTTGAGTATCAGTCGTTGATCGATCTGGTGCTGACCAGGAAGGACTTACACTGCATGTGTGTGTTCGACAAACCACACAAACCTACCTTTGGTTAGTCGAACACACACACACACACTGACACACACACTGACACACAGACAGGTCACCTCGCAGGTCTGTCAGAGAGCGGGTGTACCTGCGCGTGTGTTGGACTGACCTGCGAGGGTTAGAGACACCTTGCTGGTCAGGATGGCCCCTCGTGTGTCCCCTGCTCCCAGGGCATTCCCCACCCGGACACATGTCGCAGCTTGGACGCCCAGAGGAAACTGCAGATCAGGAATGCATGTGCGACCAGGAAGTCATTTGAACACAAGCAAGACGATACAATACGTCTAATGACGCCAAAGGCATTTACATAACTTACTGCAAGTCATGCTATTTCTGTGAAGTCCCCTGTCTAAGAGCAGAATTGGACACTCATTCATTCTCTCTGATAATCCATCCTCACTCTTCAAAATGACTTCAGAAATCAATCATTTCACAAACTACAGCAGTGGATTGAAGAGTAACTTAAACTGCTTAACAGATCATGAGGTTCATATAGAGCAAAGACACATGATGACTTTCTTGCTTAATCTACTGTGGCTGTCTGAGAGATGAATGACTATAGACTCTGGATCTAAAATCATATGAAAGGTAAATGAGTGTGAAGGTGTGTGTGTGTGGGGGGGGGGTACAGAGAAGTGAGTTTAGCGTTACAGAGCAGGACCTCGTACCATGTAGTTTATGAAGGCCAGCATTATGACCAAATGCTGAGCTGCCAAGTCAACTTCACTCACCATACCTAGCAAAGAACAAATATGAATGTAGTTTCAGTGTAGTACAACGAGAAAAGGAACAGTCGCTCTCCATGCTTTGAAAGTTCGTGTCAGCTAGTTTCTTCATCCTGAAATAGTGTACCTGCAAGGAAGCCCCCCGCTTCATATATCCACCACTCAAAACACAGCATCATTGTACTGGGTATGGCCAGCTTCATGTAGGATCCCCACTCCTGTAGCGCTTCTCTACTCCAGCCTGCAGGGGGACACAGAGAGTCATTTCATCAACATTCAGATGGGGTCAGGTTTGGGATCGGTCAAATTTACTGGATGAATCCAGAAGCCATCTGCCACACTTACCTCCCCATGTCTCTACATGCAGCTTCCTCCACCACATGAACACAAACAGAAACACACAGATGTAGATCTGCGACAAGGTGTTGGCCACTGCAGAGCCTCTGGAGAACACACACACACACACAACAGCAGAAGAACAGACACACACAGAGTGGAAAGGACACACACACACAACGGTAGACACGCACAATGGAACAGACACACACAGACACACACACACAGAGAATGGCATGAAATTTCACTAGAGCCTGTTGGATGAGTGGATCTGCATGACTCACAACACTTGTACTAGCATCATTCTGCTGAATGAGAGAGGCTTTTGAGCATCCCTACTTAACTCCCAGGTCCAGCCAGTAGAGCAGAAAGTAGTTTGTCGCCACATTGGCCACATTTGCTGCAGCCGCGGTGTACATCTGGGGCAGTATAATGCCCTGGGATAAAAGCACACAGGTATGAACTCAGACAGGCTGTCCGTGCACCCAGACAGCCCAGATTCACACTAAATTACGACACACTCCACCTTCACAGGACTTCTGCTATGATAGAACGGGTCAGTCAGCAGTGTAAAGAAATGCCTGTAGCACAGGCTTTGTTTACCTGGTTCTGGAGATAAGAAGCTTGAAGCTGATGTAAAAACATAGCCTGGGGGGGGGGGGGGCAGAGATAGGAGACCAGGAGGGTGAGATGATAGGCTTAATGCATCCCAATGTGGACGTGGATTGAATCTTTCTATCAGCACTTTACTGATAGGAAGGGGCAGAATCACTCCAGTCACACAGTGAACGGAACATCCTCCAGGTTGTGAGAAATAACAGATTACTTACAGGCACAGCGGGCAGGAAGGCAACCACGTACAGCTGGGCTATTCTGAAACAGAAAGCGTGTAAGCTTATTGAATGTTACATCGGGAGATTCGCACACAGCCACGCACGCACGAAAAATGGTTTCTCCATTTGTTCGGGAAATATAAATCACGGTTCAATTTCACTCTTATCCAGATCTCACATACGTCCTATTACCACTCAGGAGCTCACGAGCGGAAAAAATCGCCTCTTAAGCCTGCGTTGTCAAAATGTTTATTGCATTTTCGGGACCAACAGCGATCTGTTCATCTCATTTGGTAGGTAAATTGGCTGTAAAAGTGTCTGCCCTGAGTAGGCAATCTGGGGAATATCACCAAGGGCCAGATCAGAGCGGAGACCGACTTTGCAGTTGAAAAGCTACCCTGTTTCATCCAATTAGCATACAAACAAGCACATTATTTCAGGGTCCAAACATGTAGGCACAGGACTGACTCTGCGTTGGCCGCTGTCTCTGAGTCTGTCTCTTTAACTTCTGCTCCTAACAGGTGTCAAGGAGCCACAAGCTGATGTTGTTTTCGTTGCGGTTGCTGTTGTTGTTATTCACCTGGCCACTTCAGGCTCCTGGCCCAGGGCCAGCAGGACGGCCTGGGTGTTGATGAGAAGACCCCAGCAAGGCAGACAGAAGAGCAGGAGGATGAGAACACTCCTCTGGAGGATCACGCCCACCCTCCGGAGGTTCCTCCCACCGAACGTCTGCTCCGCCCCGGCAAAAAGGTTAAAGGTTAAAGGTGTGAGACTGGTTCGTTTCTGGAAATGTCAGTCTCATGATGTAGTCTCGGAGCGCTTTGATTTGTGTGAACAGGAGAGAGCGGTTTACCTGAGAGACCAGCGTGTCGCAGGCCAGGCCAAGACCTCCTCCGGTCGCAGCTGTGGTGATGTTAATAGTCTGGAAGGAACCAGCCCACACGTTTACGCACTGTCACATGTGTAGCCTTGAAAACGTTGCTCTGCAACACTGCTATTCCCCATCTGCCCTTGTAAGCATTATTCCTCCGACTGCCTCCACTGGGCAACATCAGCTTAGGGGAAGGTACTTTGATTGGTGTGAGGCCTTTCATATTGGGCCAGATTGTTAAGGAAAATACAGACTTACGATAATTGCTCTGTAAGCACAGCAACCTATACATAGCCTTGGCTAAACTGTGGTTTTCCCACATTCTCCCTTTTTTCCCCATCATTGACCACTAACCTTCGAGGGACATGCAATCATAGTTACAGCACCCACAACCCCCACCATGCTGACTCACCGCACACGCCAACCCGTAACCAGCCAGCTCAGCGTTCCCCAGGCGACCGCAGAACATCGTGATGACAAAAGGGAGCAAGTAATTGAGGATTCGAGACAGCAGCTAGAAAAACAAACATAAACAGCTCTGGTGAGTGTCGTGCACACAGAGAAGACAGGCTAAGCATCGTTTTTCTTTCCGCGGGACTCAGACGACGCTTTGACAGGATCGTTCGTTAAGTTGTCATCGCATTCTGCTCGGCGCAAACCCCCCCCCCAGGCTAAATAAACACGAACGCACGCAGAACTTTCGCCAGACGCAGGCACAAATCATGCCTCCTAGATTAAGAACAAGGAGGAAGAATCAAATCAAAAGTTCTCAATCAAAAGCTCAGTCGAATCCCAGTTTTAGTCTCATCTTAGTGGGGTAAGATCTGGTGAGGGAAAGAAACCTGTTTAAAGGGAGAAAGAAGGATAGTTAGTCAACTGTCAGCGGTGGATGAGTTCTTACCAGGGGTCCTGTCATCCGGAGAATGTGGTAGAGTTCCTCTCTGTGTGCCAGGGGCATTCTGTTTCGGACCCACCGACAGCAGAACAGCTTGGCACTCGGTTCCCCCTCCAGCGCATGTAGGTGGGGAGCAGTGGCAGCACATGCTACCGTGGGCCCTTCCATCTTGACGTCTGGTCCCCTTAAGTGACACTCTGACAGCTGACAGCTCACTGCTTGGGGACCGCCTGCTGTTCTGGTGCTGCGGGGTTCTCAACTGGTCAGCGCTCAGCCAAGGTACAGACATGGTGTTTCAACACCCGAAAAGGTTGACTGATTAATTCCACGAGAGACGAACCCTGACAGTGCAGAAACGTTGACGGCAGCTATCAACAGGCACAACTGCTTCCTATTCGTGTCTTATCACGAACAAACGTTAAAACCGTAAGTAGAGTGGCATTCACATCGCAATATCATTTCATGTTCAATTTGAAACGGATGATAAGTGACTTATAAGTGATCTGCAAAGTGATCTAATGAAGCATATGCGCGGGGGTTGTTTAGTGAATCATTGTGAGATTCAGTGTTCAGTACAAAGTTGCATACGTACAGCAGAGTGGGTTTAACAAATGCGAATCGACTGATCAAGCACATGGATGTAAATAACTTTTACCCTATCCGCCTTACTTAACTGTTCCTGAAGCAATCAACCTAAATCTTAAAATCAATAACAAACAACTGATAAGGAGCTGATCAGGGGATGTAGAATCAAACATTAACACAAGGGAAACTTCCTAGGATGTTTCATGATACGAGGTAGGTGAGGTTACAGGAGAGGTGAGGTTACAAAGCAGCTAAGGTTATGAGGCAGGTGAGGTTACAGGAGAGGTGAGGTTACAAAGCAGCTGAGGTTATGAGGCAGGTGAGGTTACAGGAGAGGTGAGGTTACAAAGCAGCTAAGGTTATGAGGCAGGTGAGGTTACAAAGCAGGTAAAGCAGGTAAGGTTGCGATGCAGGTGAGGTTGCAGGAGAGGTGAGGTTACAAGGTAGCTGAAGTTACAAGGCAGGTGAGGTTACGAGGCAGGTGAGGTTACAGGAGAGGTGAGGTTACGAGGCAGTTCAGGTTATGAGACAGATGAGTCATGAGGTATGTGAGGTAAAGAGGTAGGTAATGTTACAAGGCAGGTGAGGTTACTAGGCAGCTAAGGTTACAAGGCAGGTGAGGTGACGAGGTAGGTGAAGTTACGAGACACATGAGGTTTGCCAGTCTGTACTCTGGAACGTTACTTTTCCGAAGGCACTGTGTTGTCATAGCCGGTGGGGCAAATCAAAATACAAGCAGTCAATTTGGAGGAGTGTGCTGTGCATCTTCTGCCATTGATTTCACAGCCTCGCTGTCCTTTCTTTGTACACATGATCTAACTTCTGGACCTCCTCAAGATCCCATTCAAACCTGCATTAGACTGAAGCCCTATAGAGGATAACGCTCAATGAGGAAGGTTCCTGGTCTTTCTGTCCGCTTCAGAGTTAAACCCGTCTGACGGGTGGATCTGACAAGGTCCACCCCCCCCCCCTGACTCCTCTCTGCTAAATCAATCATGCTCCTGGTCTGGCCTCTCACACATCATGTGCTGCAGTCTCCGCTTATTTGGATCTGTCACTTGTTTTCCATCAGGCGACCTGACCACTGTTGACACTTCCAAGTCTCTCTCTCTCTCTCTCTCTCTGGCTCAGTGTCGCTCTCCCTCTAACTCACCCTCGCTTGCTTTAACTTGCTCTCTTCTTTCAAACACACCACGGTCTCTTGTGCCTGTGTTGGTTGATAGACTGTGTTGCTGCTATGTCACGGCAGCTGGCAGGTCGGGTCTCTGTCCTCCTCATGGTTCTCTGTTCCACACTTCCTCTTCTTCCAGGGGCCGAGGAGGTTGGCTAAAGGGTCAACAGTACCTTTTTCCGGACCGGCCTTTCCATACTAATAAGCCTTTTCACTGTGGTCAAAGGTAACCCTCTTCAACGCAACACAAAACTAGCCTGATATGATGCATTCACACGAACTTATATGTTTTATGCTGTGTTGTCCTGTGCACAGGGTTGCAGAATCGACTGATGGGAAAGTCTCAGATAGATAGCAAAGAATCATTCAGCGATATTTGCAATGGAAATTCAGTTACAGTACGGAATGAACTGGCAAAATGAGGTATAAGTTTTGAAATACAATATGCAGTGCTATTTTCTTGCTAACGCTCCACAAGATGACGAAAGGCAGTTATTACAGCATTTGATGAAAGGTGCTCTTAAACACTGCAAAATAAATGCACACTGGCAGTCTATTTGGAGCAGAGGGAGCAGATTTGATAAATGACAGACTGTGGAGTATGGGACTCTGTTCTAAAGGTTGATAATCAAGCCTGTTTCATAGCAATTTCTCCTGAGCCATCAGTCTGTTCTGAGGGCAATATTCTGCTTTCCTAGAGAGAGAGAGAGAGAGAGAGAAGAGAGAGAGAGAGAGAGAGAGAGAGAGAGAGAGAAGGTGAGATAGACCTGCACACACGAAGAGGAGAAATGGTTGTGTGTGTCTGTGTGTGTCTCTGTGTTTGTATCAGTGTGTGTTTGTGTCTCTGTGTGTGTATCTGTGTGTGTGTATCTGTGTGTGTGTCTGTGAGTGTATCTGTGAGTGTGTGTGTGTGTGTCTGTGTGTTTGTGTGTGTGTGTGAGTGTGTGTGTCTGTATGTGTGTGGGTGTGTGTGTGTGTGAGTGTGTGTGTGTGTGTGCCTGTATGTGTGTGTGTGTGTCTGAGTGTGTGAGTCTGTATGTGTGTGTGTGTATGTGTGTGTGTGTGTGAGTGTGTGTGTGTGTATGTGTGTGTGTGTGTGTGTATGTGTGTGTGTGTGTGTGAGCCTCATCTCCTCCCCTTCCCTCTCTGGTGTTTGCCGCTCTGTTTATCTGACCAAAGTTCAAAGCAGCCCTTGTGCCTCTCTGTGGCATCCTGAAGACTCTAGATCTCAGGACACATTCAACTCTGTTCTATTTCCAAGAATAATAATTACTTATTGGGCAGGGAGAAGTGTTCTCCTCTTCAGTCTGCTGTTGTCCACAGCAAGCCAGAGAGATATTAAATGGACCATTCTGTGCTAGACATAACACTGTAAAAATACAGCCTTTAGATAAGTCAGCGGCCTTGAGCCAGTTACAGCATGCTCACCGTTGTACAGTTTGAATGCATAGACATAACGAAGAGACATTCACAGGATTTTGTTTTCAAAGCTTCTCGTATGACTGAGACAATGTACAAAAAACTGAATCAGTTGTAGCATGCTTGACATACTGGACACTTATTGACTTCCTTGACCCATACAGATATCCGGTCTGACTGCAGCTTGAAGGAGCTCCGATTACAGGTCTGGTACTTAGGACATTTGGGTCTTCAATCAACTGATCATAACTGATCACAACGATTTCAATAGACATTTCTCTTTCAATAAAGAAAACTCGCCCACAAGGCCCAGAGGTCACCTTGATTCATACGCGAACCTGCTGGGATGTTGGCTTAGTGCGTTCATCATTTAAATGACCTCTCTCTCATCGCACCCCGTATTTCAGAGTGATTGCGTGACATTACGACTCCGGGTAGTCAACCATGGTTCTGCTTGGGAAGAATTGCCGTTAATCAAGCTCGTATAAGCCGGAGAGTCATGACTCAAAGCTGCTAACACAGCTGCACAGACAGGTTTTGAAAGGAACGTCTAAGTGTGAACATCGTGCCTGGGAGTCTCGTCAGAGGAGGGGGACTGCTGCAGTGTGGGAACAGCGGTGATGAACAGCTTGAGGCAGCCTGTGCAGTGGACCAGACATTCCATTTATTTTTCTATAGAGAAAGACCAGCTGGTAAAATAAGAAAAACAGCAAACTAACCAAAAGAAATATATTTGTTTTGGCTCAAGAGTCCATTTGATGGAGAGCTTGGTATTTGCTTGACTTGCTCCATTAGGATGGGTGACAAGGAGGATTCTGGTCTCCAGAGAAGTCGACCTGGGATCCAGATGCAGACCGCTTGAAGGTTTTTATCCACAAGACAAATCTCTGGAGAGCAGAGAGGTGCCATTTTCTACTAAGTTTCACCGCAGAAACTTTCCAACCTATTCCAGGATGAAAATGAGGGTCGGGAGTGCAAGGTGAAAGACTAAGTGAAAATGTCAGAAGGTTATTGCAGGTCTTGTGAATCGGTCGCCTGATTTTAAAAACTCGCTCACGCAGCCATTCCTTTCACAATACCGACGATGTTCTATAACCTTCCTAGATAGCGGTTGATTTATCATCCGTATGGAGGAGACCTGCACGCTGCTAGTCTGGGGAGAGTTGACTTGGGCAAGAGATTAGAGGGATGGGGTTGATTGGTTATGCCTGATTACTGAACAGGCTGGGAGCTGGGAGCTCATCACCCACAAACCAGGTCAGAACATAAGGAGTGTTTTCAGCACCTGGCACCTGGACAAGTGTGTGATGGGGGATGGAGGGGGGGGTCTTGATGACTCGCAGGGGGACGAAGGGAAGACAGATAACAGGATTCCGCCAGGCCAGAACTGAGCAGACATGGCAAATGTGCACACATCCTTCGCTGTAGTAGAAGTACAGATAGCCATGTTTAAACATCTACCTCGTGTATGGCTGATCACAAATGTGGTCGTTCTCAGCCGTGGTGACGTTGCACTCCCTGACTCATCCATAACGTACCTTTCGTAAAACCGTTTAAAAAAAATCGGTGAAACCTTTCAAAAAGGAGAGAACTGAAAAGCCAGAGTAGATTCCGGCAGGGTAGATTGCAATAGAGTATAACAGTCTTCAAGTAGTTTTCCTTTCAAACCTTTTTTAAGAACTTATTTGTTAAAACTTTCAAAACCTTTTATGGAAAATCTTTTTCAACCTTTCAAAACGTTTGAAACAATATAGAAAACATTCAACCTTTTTTTTTACGTTTGGGGAGGGTAAATCAAGCCTCTTATTTAAACCGTTTTTTTTCGACGTTCAAAATGTTTTATTTCAAACCATTTCCTCGAAAAGACTTTTTCAGCCGATTTTGTCAAGCTTTTTCCCACACAGTGAAAGGAGAGGAGAGGAAAGGAGAGAAAAAAGGAGAGAGGAGGATAATGAATGAGATAAACGAGAAGTCTACAACAATAGATTAAAGCAGAGCAGAGTACAATAGAGTACAGTAGAGTTCTCAAGTACTTTTGATACTTTTCTTTCTAAACTTTTGATCTCTTTTTTTTTACCTTTCGAAAAAGAAATAATTATCACAACACCAAATACTGGCTTGGAGGTCTAGGACGTAGAAAGTACAGATGTTTGTATAGCAAAATATAAGGTGTGAAGGTTGAAAGTTACAAAAATAAATAAATAGCGTAGTACTAATACAAGACCAATATACTTAAGTACAGTAACATAGTATTTGTACTTCATTCGATCTCTATTCTGGAACTGAGCCATGTCCCGCTGTCTATCATTGTTGAGTCATTTTATTTACATATGTAGTCTGATACCAACAATTACAGTAAACAATGTCACAAACATATTGTATGTTTCAAAAGTCATATGTCTGCAACAGTGCACCCAATCAGACAAGTAGTTCAACACTTGACTGTAAATAATCACACAACACTTATAGTTTCTAGCAAGTAAACTATGTCAGTAATTGCAATGAGCCCATTTAAATCACAAATGTTCCTAAATATTTGTGTATCTGTTTCTACTTCTAAGTATGGTCATTTCATTACAGAGGTCAAACAAAAAAAGTACAGTCAAATAAAAACACCATTTACAATCTTCACAATTCAAGTATTGGTTTATCTACAGTGTAAATATTATGTTCTTTTCTTCCCTTTGCTACATTCTTTCAAAGCCCATTGACAAATAAAGCTGTTTATAGCTGTTTCTATGGTTCTGGGGACCCAGAGAATTCTACAATGCGGCAACAACTGTGAAGTTTATCCGTAGATTCTCCGGAGCTTTGGGAATGAAAAATAGTAAATCTCTCTCTAAGCTTCTGATTGGGGCAGGCAGAGAGAATTCTGCCCTCAGAAACGGGTTTTGTGGTTCACCTTGAGGCCTTTAAATCTCCGAATCCTTCCGTCTTCTAAAGCAGCTATAAAAACCTTACCAATGCTATTGGTGGCCAAACTGCCTGAACCACAAACATAGAAAAATAAGCTATTCTCCTCAACCGGCTGCATGTCAGTTCAGATATAAAGACTGAACATAGAATAGCCAGTTTGACAGCTTCTATGATCTTAAATTTGAATAGTCATAATCTGGGTTGTATCACACAGTAGGGATTTTCACCACAAGTACAAATACATCAAAATACATATTTAGCACATACTGTACTCCCACACACACAAACACGCACGCGCACGCACGCACACACACACACACGCATACACACACACAGACACACACTCTCACACACACATGCACACACACACACACAGACACACACACAAACACACACACACGCTCACACGCTCACACACACACACACACACACACACACACACAGACCCACACTCACACAGACACACACTCACACACATGCACACAAACCATAAGCACCCCAAGCATACAAAGACACAATTAGATACTTTCCCTTTGAATATAAAACTCACATTTTGGTCAAGCAAACAGGGTAATATATCATTATATTTATAATCTTACACAATAACAAAATACAATTTAAGGCAAAATAAACAACTTTAACAGTGTAACACCAGAGTTCAAAACAACTTTAAATATTTACTATACATTTGTATGTACAGTATTACCAAGTAGAAAAAGATGCCAGTTTAACAGAATGATGTGTTGTAACGTACACGGTCTTCTATCAAATGACATGTTTCCAAACATGTCAAACACCAAACTCCTTCAATTCATCCTCCAGTATTCTAGTGTTTGACCTGATAGTGTTCTACTGTTCTACTGTTTCACTGTTCTACTGTTCCACTGTTGTCAATCAAGCTAAAAACTGCAGTAATACAGTATACCATACGAATGCACAGTAACCATAACAACTGGTAAGAAAGCCATCATTCCGAGCTGCAGCTGGCTGAGTTTATAAAATCAAACTCCTCTAAAGAAATCCGCTTGTCCTCTACAGTAAAGACGTTTACCAAAGCACAGCTCCCCAAATCCTGATAGGCTCAGGAGAATGGCAGCAACAAAATCACTACTTAATCACCACGGTAGCAAGAAGACCCCCCCCCCCCTCTGTGTGACTGAACTCTGGATGTGTGACATTCCACATAGAAGACGAGTCTGCCGCACAGCAGACACACCAGACAAGGGGACACGACCTGACACCAGCCTGGCTAGGGATACAGAATGGATGCTGCACCTAGTAGACAGTGTCTGGCTACAGACAGCCTATAGCCTGCCAGAGCAGCCAGCCAGCCAGCCAGGCCAGGCCGGTGCAGGTGATGTGGGGCGCAAGGTTGTCTGGACAGAGCAGGAGGACCAGCCCTGGAGCTAACGCTGTACACTCTCTGTCGCTTGACTGGGTGTGAAGTCGCTCTCAGGTCCCTCTGTCTGCTGCTGTGTTCTGCATGACTGGCTGACTGAGGGAGGGGGGAAGAGGGGAAGGCAGGGAGCGAGGGAGGGTGGGATGGAGGGAGGAAGGGAGATATGGATGGGAAAGGGCCGGGTCACTTGGCTTGGGGACAGAAGGTTAATGTTGGCAGTTTGAACCAAGGGGACCCCTCTCTCCTGAGTCCAGGCTCCAGAGATGAGACTAAGAGTGGCTGGTATTTACACGCAGGGGTTATTGCAGGAGTCATGATTGCCACCTGACAACGCAGCAGACTGGTGGAGAGAGTTAGCCAAGCAGGGACGTTCCGTCCTCAGGTTCCTCATGGTTCTGTCTTTCGGTTCCTCTGCTCAGCAGGGGGTGGATGACATGAGGCGGGAGGCCCACCTCGCCATCCTCTGCAGAACGCCACTTTCACCCACACAACCCAAGTGCAGTTGTCTAGACAAAAGATGACGCGTGCTTTCAGCACTGATGTTGCATCACAATTGCAGCTTTAGGTGTAGTTTGTGCTGGACAGACAGGGTTGGGAGACAAGTGGGGCTGTTTCTGGCTTTGGGCATGCAGATAATTTTTAGATATGCTCCACTGAATAGCGTCTAAAGCCACTGAAGTGCAGAGGGCCAAGCAGATGGAAAACCCTGATCCAATAGGTGGCAGCGCTAGAAAGAGAGAGCTCAAATGAGTCAAGGGTCTCATTCACAAACCATCAGGTAAACACACACACACACAGATTTGCTATGAGTATTACGGAAGCAATTCTAGCGAAATTCCTACAAGTCCTCGGAATGACACAGCATCCAAATTCTATTTTCTTAATTGCAGCGACAGCGTTCCTTACATTTAGAAATGAGTGGATTTTTAGCATGGCTGGACACTGGATACAGCTCGCCAGGCTTTATATAATCACATTCATGAGTCTGCAGACTGTGCGTCAAAAGTAGAATGTGGAAATAGGAAGCAGTCAGCTTTGAAAATAAAGGCATCTAATAATAGAAACGCTAACCCAGGTCCCCCCATGAATATTAACGAGGTCGTATTCAGACAGATCTCTGTTCCCTGTCTGTCTCTCTCTCTCTTTTCCTCCCCCAGTCTTCTCTCTCTCCCTCTCTCTCTATCTCTCTCTCTCCCTCTATCTCTCTCTCCCTCTCTCCCTCTGTCGTTCCTGCGCGTTCGTTCTCTTTCGCTCGCCCATCTCTCTTCCTGTCTGATCTCGTTCTCTGTCGGTGCAGCTGCTCTCTAGGCTAGATCAATTATCTCTCCTTCTACCTCAGACCCAACCCAGACCTGTAGCTCTCTGCCAAACACAACCCCCCCCCCCCCACCACCAAGGTGAACATGTATCGACTGCCTGGCAAAGCCAATTAATCCATGTTGGCGTCAAAGTGCTGCATAGTCGGATGCTCTCTCAGGATTAGGAAAACAATGCTGAGGACTACGAGTCAATCAGCAAAATGATTCAACAAAGAAAGCCTATTCAAGCTTTGCAGAATAGGAACCAATATGCTTCAATCCAAATGGGAAATGATCTAGCAATATTGAACAGTTCTCAAATAAACAAGGAGCAAGTCTCTTTTCATGTAGTTCAAAGACCTTTATTAATGCGGACTGTTCAGTGGAGCCAAAAGAACGGATGTTTCTGTATTATTGTCGGGGACGATGTGACACTATTGTGGTCTACAATGTTAAACTTGTATAATCCCCTTCGCATGTTATCAATGTGTTGCTCTATTGAACAAGTCTTAATAAAGGCATCTGAACACGAGTCTTGGTCCTTGTCTTTCTGTTGACTAATGAAGTGCAAAGAGCAGCTAACATCTGATGTAACATGCCACGCTAGCATAAGAAAGTTCCAAAACTGGGATCCCTCACCTTGACCCAGGACACTGAGCCCCCCCCCCCCCCCCCCCCCCCCCTCCCCCCGTCCTCCTTTCATGTCCTCCCTCCATCTCTCTCTCTCTCTCTGGTCGTCAGGGAGTGGTGTCTCCACGAAGCATGGAGGCCCGCCCCCATACGCCATGGCCGCTGACTCCGCCTCCCCCGCCTCCCCCGTGGTCTTTGTCTGACTCGGGCTGGCTCTGGGCGCGCTCTGGCTTCGGGTTGGGCGTGCAGGGCGGGTCTGGTTGCTGGACGGACATGGTTCTCCGCAGGTGCGTGCGCTTACACAGGAAGTCGGGCTTGGCAGACAGGCCGAAGGAGCCCTTCCTGAGAACCATCCGCACTGACGAGCTCTTCTTGGGTCTGGCCCTGTGACCGAACTGGAGAGAGGACAGGTGCACCGCATAACCATCGCTCAGGAACTGAAGAGAAGGAGAGAAGAAGGGAGAGAGAGGGAGAGGAGAAGGGAGAGAGAAGGAGGGAGAAAGAGGGAGAGGAGAAGGGAGAGGGTGAGGAGAAGGGAGGGAGGGAGGGAGAAGGGAGATAGAGAGGAGAAGGGAGAGAGAGGGAGGGAGAGGAGGGAGAGAGAGTGACAGGAGAATGGAGAGAGGGGGAGAGAAGGGAAGAGGAGAAGGGAGAGGGAGAGAAGAGGGGAGAGAGAGGGAGAGGAGAGAGAGGGAGAAAAGAAGGGAGAGAGGGGGAGAAGAAGGGAAAGAGGGGGGAGAAGGAGGCAGAGAGAGGGCGAGTAGAAGGGAGAGGAGGGAAAATCCATTCCGATATTAGAGGAAAGCAAAGCAGAGTGACAGGAAAGGAGAAAAATCTCAGGCCCAAAGAGATACACTGTTTTTTCCCATCAATATTTATTAGTTAAAGCCTCCATCAACTGGCTGAGTGGCAAATGGGATTAAAGAGTGACTTGCATACCTGGCATTGATTCTGGTACTTCTTGGAAGGCCTGCCCACTATATAAATCTGGGAGGGGCCCAGACCCAGCATGTTATACACTGAGATGTCCTTCATAGAGCCATAGGCAGAGTTGATCTTAATGTGACACTGCCAAGGAGAAAGAAGGAAGGGGGGGAGAGAAGGGAGGGATGGAGACAAGGAGAGGAGGGGAGAAGAAGGGAGAGAAAGGAGGGATGGAGACAGGGAGAGGAGGAAGGGAGAGAGCTGTTAGTGGTGTGTCTGGCACATTGACCGGCTGCAGGTAACGTGCCACGCAGGGTGTCGACAAAGTCAGAGCCGAAGTGATACTTCAGAAGGTGGTGCGAATGATAGAGCGAGGAAGGGAAAGAGAGCAAGGGAGAGAGGGAGAGAGTGTAAGACAGGGAGAGAGGGAGACACTGAGAGATGGGGTGAAGGCGAGATGGATTTCAGATACTTCAGATAAGTATTTATTGGGCAGTGAACAACTGGCCAGGTACCCACCAGTTACACCACCTGGAAATGAGAAAACCTACTTCATCACATTGATGCAGGATCTCAGGGAAAAATAAACAGATTTAAAATAAATAAATAAATAAGATCACTAACGCCGCTAATTACAAATCAAGCAGTAGAGAGGAGGAGTCTAAGTGAAGGATCGAGAGGGAGAGCGATGGAGAGCGATGGAGAGCGATAGAGAGTGATAGAGCGTGAATGAGCGACAGAGAAAGAGAGAGG
>BROE01000005.1:5890807-5908307 GCA_036571765.1 Plecoglossus altivelis | reverse complement strand
TCTGTACTATCGCAATACTCGAGTCCATTAATAATTCAGTTGTAAGAAGAGACAAGTGACTGCTAGTCCAGATCAATAACACATCAATGTCTTATAAGCTTCTCTTTCAACACACACACACACACACACACACACACACACACACACACACACACACACTCAACAGCTGCAACATCCCTCTCCAACACCCCCAGTCTAATATATTTCCTAAATCCCATTCAACACACACTGTCATTCTTGATCCGCACCACCCAAACTACACAACGTCTCCTGCTGTTTAACAACAAGTCCTATTCCAGCAACCCAGCTCGGCCCCTTGCACCCAAGCTGCAGGTCCCTGATGCGGCAGCTGACAGGCTCGCTCACTGCCCTTCCTGCCGGAGCGGCGTCGTGGTCGACAAGAGGCGTGAAGCTGATTGTTCTGGAAGCCGAGCTTGAGCGAGCCCGTGCGTGCACTTCTGAAACAATTTGCCAGCTCTGACAACATGGTCATTAACCTCTGGGAGAACAAAAACAACTGGCTGTCATCAAAACAACCGTGTGGGAGGAGAGAGGAGAGACAGAGGGAGGGAGGGAGGGAGGGAGGAGAGACAGAGGGAGGGAGGGAGGGAGGAGAGACAGAGGGAGGGAGGGAGAGAAATCCACACTGAATCAAATGGAGACATTCCTGTGGACGGGTGTAGATTGTAGAGTCTCCTGGTCATCTATAGGACACTGCCCACTAAAGAAATGCCATCTCCCTGACTAATCATTCCGATTGTTTTCCATGGTCTGTGTTTCCTTCTCAAAGAGCCTAATTAAATCCATACTGAGCATCTGCACAGAGAATGCTCCATTAGGTACTGCCACAGCATAGCTGCAAAGACAGATCGGTGATGTCCGCGCGTGTGTGTGTTGTGCGTGACGGTGCGTGCGTGCGTGCGTGCGTGTTGTCTGGGCTGGGGCGTGTCTGTCTGATGGAAGTGTTCCCTGCATACATGATAACCATGCGTGGTGCACTCAGCCCACGGAACAGAGAGCCAAGGTTAAAGCCCCGCCCCAATCAATGTCATTTCCTTTTCCTCCCACAGCCCTCCACTGGAGGCCTTGTGAGTGTCCCTCCAGTCAGTCACTATGACAGGGGCCAGTAGGGGCAGTGGCTGGGCCCTAATGGACTCTGTGTGTGCGCGATCCCTTGTAGCGCTAATTACCTTATCCTTCGCTAGCTCTGAAATTAAAATAAGTGATTGGAATATTTGCTTTGATGCATGGATGCCTGTGGATGCGTGCGCACGTAGGCACCTTCCTACCAAAAGACGGCAAAAGCGAGCGAGTTCAGTCCGCCATCCAAACCGCCTGGATGACCTTTATCGACGGTCTAAACGGCGGACCTGAGAGGCTCCTCCCCCTTGGCTGCTGCAAGGCTCCCTGCTGTGCGAGGCAGGGATGCCCACAGCTGCATACTGATCGAGCCAGACATGAGCAGAAACCTTGTGCTGCTAATACTGCCCCCGAGGCCACGCTGGAGCGCAACCAACGTTCAGACGGCCTCATACAGGCGCCTGGGAAAAAGCAAGGAGAAATGCAACAAGAACACTAGACAAAACAAACATCTAGAATTGAGGGGCAAGCACCCGAAAGAGCAGTCTGAGATCAAAGCAAGATTGCACTTTCTGTGCAGGGAGGAGATAATCCATTTATGGAAACAACAAAGGACTTCTGAAGCGTGAAACGCAATCTCTGCATTCCACACTGCTCTGGAGGTGATTGGCTCTTGATTTGATGCGTTTTGAGGCTTGCTTTTGTCTTCTCACACACCCATAGACTCACCACATGCGCGCGCACAAACATGCAGTTGCTCTCTTAAAATGAGTCCTTGTCTTCTCTTCTGTGCGTTACTTGGTCTTACCTCAGTCCTGCTAGCAGGGACTTTGTCTTGACAGCAGAGAGATAGAGGCTGGCACGCACACACACACACACACACACACACACACACACAACCCCGACACTGGAATTATGTGCACTGTATGAAAATGGTGTCGGAGGTTGAGAAGCAAGGACAGAGTGACAAACACAGTGAGAAATGGTGTCGAGCAGTCTGGGAGACTATTACAGAAGACGAAATAAAGAGAGTTAGGAGGCACGAGCGCGGGAGAGATTGGTAGGGTGCGGTAATGACAGGGGACAGGGGTGAGCGTCTGGAGGGGGAGGGGCCAGATGGAGGTGATCAGGATGGAAATTGAAGCTCTGTGATGCACAGTGAGAAGTGGATGAAGGAAGGAGAAAAGTGAGGCAGCGGTAGAGAGGACAGAGTGCAGGGAGGGGAGCCAGGATGATTACATGCCTGCTGTGATGCATCTTAATACAACCCAGAGCCTTCGAAGGTAGCCTGCTCCCTGCATGATCTCCTAGCTTCTACAAGCCCCCTCCCAGCCTCTACAAGGCCCTCCCTTTCTCTACAAACCCATTCCAGCCTCTTAAAGCCCCTCCTACCATCTACAAGCCCCTCCCATCTCCTACAAGCCCCTCCCAGCTTCTAAAAGCCCCTCCCAGCCTCTACAAGCCCCTCCCATCCTCTACAAGCCCCTCCCAGCCTCTACAAGCCCCTCTTATCCTCTACAAGCCCCTCACAGCCTCTACAAACCCCTCCCAGCCTCTGCAAGTCCCTTCCACCCTCTACAAACCCCTCCCAGCCTCTACCACCCCTTCCTGTTCTCTACAAACCCCTTCCAGCCTCTAAAAGCCCCTCCTACCATCTACAAGCCCCTCACATCCTCTACAAGCCCCTCCCATCCTCTACAAGACTTCCAGTGTCTTGTACCCCCCTCCCCACCACCACCACCACCACCACCACCTTCCCCAAGGAAGACTCTGTTCACTCTGTTCATAATTGAGGCCGTAATGTATCCGGCACTTGCTAAGCCAAACATCTCTGGTACATTAGTGGCTTGCCTCACCACACTATAGTAAATGCGAGGACACTGAGCAAGAGGCTAATATATGATATGTAATGTTTAAGCCAGTCTCACATATCAGAATCTGATGAGGCTGTCTAGGTCATAGCAACACTAATTCCTGCCTTCGAGAAATTAGCATGTTTATGTGCCTACGTGCGTTCGTATGAGTGCGTATATGTACCTGTCAGGACATTTAAATTGAATGCATATTTTGACGAGTCCTCGCCGTTGCGAG
Organism: Plecoglossus altivelis; assembly: GCA_036571765.1. Lineage (NCBI taxonomy): Eukaryota > Metazoa > Chordata > Actinopteri > Osmeriformes > Plecoglossidae > Plecoglossus > Plecoglossus altivelis. The sequence continues at coordinate 5,905,136 of BROE01000005.1, read as the reverse complement.
ATGTAGTGTCATAATTAAAGCTCATCAGAGCAGAGAGCCACAGCAGAGAGACAGTGCGCGTGTGGCGGTCTCTCTCTCCTCACACTCCACCCACCTGCTCAGCAAGAGTCCCTGTGCTAATAACATGGGTGATATCCTAGCTATAAACAAACACTTAAGCCTTAACAGCCAGTGCTCTGTTCAGTTATTCAGGAGGATGTTATTTACGTGGCCTGATGGCAGTGGATTTACAAGGTCTAAAAAGTAGTTTGCACATGATAAACATCAGAGGTGGTTTAGCGCTGTTTTTGTAATTACGAATAGGTATGTTCATGTCAGAGGTTTCTCTGACAGGAAGCATTTAACCCAATGTTGATGTTGAGATTGTGGTACGCTACTGTGTGTGTTCACTACAGTACACACACACAGGAACACACCAACGGATAACCGCACACCCATCACGCTCACATAGACGAACACACACAGGCAAACACAAACAGACATGCAAACACAGACACACAGACACACACACACACAGACACACACACACACACAGACACACATACACAGACACACACACACAGACACACACACAGACATACACAGACACACACACACACACACACACACAGACAAACACAGACAAACACAGACACACACACACACACAGACAAACACAGACACAGACACACACACACAGACATACACAGACACACAAACACAGACACAGACACACACACACACAGACAAACACAGACACAGACAAACACAGACACACACACACACACACAGACGTGGCCTATTTTCCTGGAGCGAGCCGGGCTGTTAGAGTCGCAGGCAGAGGCAGCAGGATGTGTCGGAACTGCTGCTGAAGTGTGCTTCCGAGTCCCCAAGAGGAACCTATGAAACATTCTATAAATAGCTCAGCGCCTAATTAAAGAGAGGGGAGGTCTGCCCTACCTACCACAACCCTCCCCCCCCTCTCTCTCTCCTCCCCCCCCACCACACTCCTTCTGAAACTCCTTTTCCTTCTCCTCTGTTCCACAGGGAGTGCGGTGCGTTGCGCCGTAGCCTCCAGCACAGTCGTGCGGCGTGCTCGCTCACGGAGCGCTCGGCGGAGGAAGGTGCGGAGGAAAGGTGCAACTCCAAGGATGAGTTCTAATCATATACAACGAGCAGGCTTTAGAGAGATGTGTCCAGAGAGATGTGTTCCGGCAGCGCAGCTAGTACAAGCAGCCTGAGAAGATCTCCACCTCCTCCTCTCTCTGGAGTGGGTGTTTGTTTGTGTGCGCGTTTGTGTGTGTGTGTGTTGGTGTGTATGTGTGAGTGCGTTTGAGATCGTAATCACAACATTCCCTGAAACACTTCAGCGTGCTTAAGATTCCACGAACGTCTACCCCCCCGAGTTGAAATTCACAACCGACGTCAAGCCATTAGCGCGCCGACACAATAAGACAAGCTCACAGGTGGCATAACCTACCTATCCTTTAGTCTAACATCCTGTTTAATGTGCTGCATGTGTGTACACGTGCGTGTGTATATGCGTGCGTGCCTTGTCAAGTAGCTTATGCGGGGAAGTCGTCTCACCTATGAGAGTGGAGCGGCCGTCCCCCAGAGGGTAGCGCTGGTAGCGGGGTACGGCGAAGGGGGGCAGCCTGTGGAAGAGGGGTTGAAGCAGGGGCTCCAGTCTGGAAGCGGACGGGTCCGAGGGGTAGAACAGGTTGAAAATCTGGGAGCAGGACGGCCGGAGGTGGCTCGCTGCAGGACCACGGACAGCGGTCGTCAGGACAAACATCAACTGGACTTTGCCTTCACTTCCTTCACAAGATTTATTCACGGTGAATGTTGTCATGGCGAGGGTGGAAATGGTGGTCTTACAGGGTGTATTGTATGTTCCCATTCATAACGGTGTGATCCTATCCTTGGTGGTACATTTCAAAACAATAGAGACAAATAACATCTAATCCGTTTCTGGTGAGTAACTGGCTTCAGACAGATGTTGTCAAAGAAATGTGACTGTGCAGGAATATGTGTGTGTGTGTGTGTGTGTGTGTGTGTGTTTGTTGCTTGTGCAAGGGTGTGGGTGTGAATGGATGCAAGTGTGAATGGGTGCAAGTATGTGTGAAAGTGTGAATTTCTACCCGCATGCATGCAAATGTGTCTCCTTGTGTCTGTGTGTGTCTTTGTGTGTGCACGTGTGTGTGCGTGTTCCCCAGTCAGAACGTACCCTGGACAGCAGGTAGCACGGTGCGTCTCATGGCCAGCACCAGACCCAGGGGGCAGCCAAGCAGGAAACAGTCCGAGACCTCAAAGTCAAACCATCCAGGGTTCAGAATCAGGCTGGTGTCACTGCCTGGATGAAGCTCCACCCCATCCTTAATTAGGCTGCAGAGAGGATCACAACACAAACACACAGAGCAGTTACAGCATAGTTTCTATCCATACAGTCTGGTTGTAACTTGGCTCATCGGAGTGCTCAGTAGGTGTATGGGGAGCATACTGCTTCGAGCTCGCTATCTAGCACTGTGTTAGAGCGGGGCTAGCTAGCTACCGCTGTGTAAGAGGATGTTTATGGGGAGCACATGGTCCCAAGCTAGCTAGCGCTGTATAAGACTGTGTATGGGGAGCACATGGTCCCCAGCTAGCTAGCTAACTAGCACTGTGTAAGAGGATGTGTATGGGAGCACATGGCCCCAGCAAGCTAGCACTGTGTGAGACTGTGTGTACGGGGAATACAAGTTAGCCCTCTAATGCTAGGAAACAGCATTTGTATGGGTAACATGTTAGACAGCTAGAAAGCCAATGCTGCGCTGCAGTAAGCTCTGCCTCATTATGACGCAGACTGAAGAACTCTCCAATCTCCCTCCAGCAGAGGGAGAGGATCCAGGCAGGCTTACGGCTGTTTGAACAGTCCCGGTTGCCTCATAGCCAAGCTCCAGACAAAGACCACCTTTCTGCCCTCGACACTCCGGCCAAGATCCCCGCTTCCTCTCCAGGTCTAGTAGGAGGGGAAAGGGGGATGAAAGCTGGCGGCTATCTGAGGGGGCCCGATCAATTGGCCTTCGATTTCTGCCTGCTCACATGTTCTCTGCCCTCCTCCCTGACTTCCTTCTTCCCTCCCACTCTCCTCTCTCTTTACCCCTCTCCCTCCATCTCTCTACCCCTCTCTCTAACCCCCCACCGCCCCCCCCTCCAGCACAAACTGCAACCTGTTTTCTTGCCCTTCATCAATCCTGTTGCCTTCCACGACTGAGAACGCCACAAGCTGTCTGTCTGGCTGCCCTTGTTATTGTCTGAGAGTGTGAGACTGAGAGAGAGGCAGACAGACTGCACTACACCTCTGGACCTGACCGGCTACTCTCTCCCTCCGTTTCCACAGGGAGGTGGACGGGGTCAAGGATGTTGCTGTTAGCATAGAAGCCTTGGGGGAAATTTCCCAGTTTGGGTTAAATTAGAGCGGAGTGAGGGAGGAGCCTCCTGACATGGACCTGACCCCTAGGCAGACGAGCTGGGCTCTACAGGTCCCTGGGGCCCAGTGATGAGTGGGCTGCTGCCTGGGAAAACAGGCTTCTAATACGGGTCTGAGGGCTTCTGCATGACCCGGGAAGCCCAGAGGGAGATGCAGGGGCCTGGGCAGTTCCAGGGGAAGAGGGGGGCTATCCATCCTATGCTCTGCCTCGCTTCCTTTTTAATGAACAGAATAACAAGTAGGGTTGGGGGGGAAGAGGGGGGTGCGTTGCCATGGACATCGTGTGGCGTAGGAGAGTTAAAGAGTCATATCTGAAAATGAAATCTGAAAGGGGAGGGGGGGGGGATATGGCAAGGCTAGTGTGAAACTCACTGAAGTGTGCAGGCACATTGTAACACTGGTTGCTCAAGGGGGGGGGGGGTTAGCATGGCAGCCCCACCCCTCCTCATCCACATGCAGTCTCCCATGCACTCTTGCACAGGAAGGGCTATTTTTAGCCCCGTGCAGTCAGGCAGACAGACACACACAGAGCCATCTTGCTGTAAGTATCGATTGCAGGAGGGAGAAGAGTGACACATTCCGGAGTCAGTCAAGGTCCAGAGAGACCTAAATGACCCAGCTGTGACATCATCGATGGAATAAGGTTCAGTCAGCCAACACACAACAGAATCATTATCAATATGCACTGCATACATTAGGTAGGACTTCAACCTGAAACCATCCAAGATCCTGACTACATTATCTCTTGTCTTTAACCATAATGAGCTCAGGGACAGTTTGCGTGCGTGCGTGTGTGTGTGTGTGAGAGAGTGCGTGTATGTATATACGTACGTACGTGTGTGTGTGTTTTTGTGCGTGTGTGCTCTACCTGCTAAAGAAAGTGTGCTGCCCAGTGGAAAAGGTGTCTCCGTCGTACGAGTCGCTTTGCTTCCTGCTGAGCAGCTGTCGGCTGGGGGCGCTTCCTTCGCTGGGGGCGGAGATGTCGATGTTGCTCTTGCTGAGCCTCTTGCTGGAGCCCAGGCCAGGGCTGGCTCCTCCCAGCAGCCCCAGGGAATCCTGCGTAGGAGGAGGACAGCATGGGACAAAAGCTCACACACACATACACACAAACTCTCCCACCATGTCCGTTTTGAGAGGAGCAGATAATTCTGCTATCAAGCTGGCAGGAGAAAACGTGGGCTTGGGGTCTAGGAGATACTATTGATTCAGGTCTTCAAGGTTGACACGATATCTGTTCTCCTAAGTTTTGGGTATCCAGCAAAGATGAAGTGAAGGTTGAGGCTAAAAGGGAGACGAGACAGAGGGAGATGTGGGTGGAGGAGATGAGATGGATAGGTGATGGAGGGTGACAGAGACAGGTAGGGGTGGAGGAGATGAGATGGATAGGAGATGGAGGGAGACAGAGAGAGATGGGGGTGGAGGAGCGTGGAGGAGATGGAGAGGAGATGGAGGGAGACAGAGGAGAAGGGAGAGAAAATGGAGGGATGTGGTAACTGACAGACAGACCGTGCAGCCCAGGGGATGCTGTAGTGCTCGCTGGTTGTAAATGAATATGACAAGGCAGTTTAACTGAGGACAGGAAGGGAGAGGACAGACAGACATCAGGGCCAGAGAACAGATGAGCCTCATGGGAACAGATGGACTGGAAACAGGCAGACTTGAGAAGGAGTGAGGCCTTTTACAAAAGGCTGAAAGATTCTGCATCCACTTCTGTCATGGGAGGGTGGCTAAATCCACAGTTTTGGCCAATGCGCATGTGTTAGCGGTCCTAGCGTCAAAAGCTAGCTAATGCTAACGCACTGCTAATCTGTAGACTTGCTAGCTGGCCAAATTTAAAATGGGCAGTGTGTTGTGGTCTCCTACCTTGAGGCTGTCGTTGCTGTTGCTGCTGCAGTTGTCAGGGCTGCTGTGTCTCTGGCGACTGCTGAAACAAAGGGCGTCGAAACACAACACTCCCCCCACACAGTCTCCCATCAGGCACACCTGGTCGGGAGGGAAACACACAGACGCACACGCGTGCAGAGCGAAACGGATTTAGAACGTCTCGCTCCCCTCAATCAACGTAGCCAGCCAAGCCTGGACGGCAGCTGGAGGAACCGGGGTCCTCGTCTGCGGAAACTCACCGAGCGGGCTGAATGTCAATAAAACACTTCATTAAGAGCGAGAGAACAGCACAGTTCTCCATAATTGCGTTGACGTGCATGAATTGTACTTGGACGCCCCTGACTTTTTTTAAATTGTGCTGTGAATACATTATGTCACCACAATGGAACAAGAAGAGGATGTTGTACGTATGAAGGAATAATCTGGCACCCGCTGTCCCTGGGGCGGGTGGACACTGTGACAGGGGACATGTTTTCCAGGGGGAACGCTGTCCAGCACACGAACTCACGGTTCACTCTAAATCAATTACCACTTCCCAAAATCATTAGCTCCTACTGAACTGTCGGCAGCATGTGATTGGATGTGACTTGTGAAATGAGAGGGTGAGAGTCCCTCTCTCCTTCCTTGTCGACCTCGCTCACCATGACTCATCCCTGGTGACTCGCGCTTGAGTGTGTGTGTGTGTGTGTGTGGGGGGGGGGAGACACACCTGCCCGGAGAAGCCCTGCCCATCCTGGGACTGGAGGAAACTGTGGTACACCTGGTTGGCGCGGGCGATGACGGTTGCCACGGCATCCTGGTAGCGCGGCGAGGCGATGGCGAGGAGGGGGAGGGCGGCCAGAGGGAGGTGGTCCACGCTACTGGACACGCAGCTCTCGTCGTAGCTGTACGGGTTCAGACTAAAGAACAGGAAGGAAGAGAGAGAGAGGAGGGAGCTGGTGAAAATAAAGGCTTTAGCCTCCACAAATCAGTTGCCATAGTTCTGTGATGTTGTCATTGGTCTATGTCAGAGTGTGCTTGTCTGAATGATACCTTGACATTCATCAAGAGGAGCCAGAGCACAAAAATTGATTTAAAAAAGGAAATGGGAAGAAATGGAAGCCGATTCTCCAAATAGGCAGCTTCACCTTATCAAAGATCCTTCTAGAACACAGCTGGGGACTATATAAGAAGGCTTTCCTTAAAGACATTCGATCAACATGTCCTTGGCTATGCCAAAATCATTCTCCCTCTTCCTCTCTGTCTGCGCTGTTCTGTTTCCGGACAGTATGACAGGCTGGCAGGCATAACTGGAAAAGCCGATAATCTCTAATCCATCGCCTGCCTGCTCAATTTCTACACTTTGTCTTATTTTAGACAGAGCCTGCTAAATGTAGACTGTGTGTGTGTGTGGTTGTGTGTGTGTGTGTGTGTGCATGACAGAGAGATGGGTGGGTTCTTATCGGGGATGAAAGGCATGATTAGCAAAGTGACACAGGTCGCAGCATAGAGGACACGGTGTGTGTGTGTGTGTGTGTGCATGCGTTGCTGTGCACAGGTTCACACGTGCCTGCGTGTGCATGGAAATCCTAGATAGTGACAGCGCACATGGGCCCAGCCTTTATCCGACAGCGTGGGGAAGACATGAAGGATGGCAGCACTGGCGTGCGTTCTCCTTGAACAGCTGGGCCGGGCCCCCGTCGTCATCCATCAGAGAGCGCCTTCCGGAGGCGGCGGCGGCGGCGAGCAGCGCTCCGAGGCTGATGTACGGCTGCAGCCACGTTCGCCAGCTCTCTCATTAACAGTAGCCAGACACGCCGTGAACAGAGCTTGGAGGTAGCGTGCGCGTGATGAGGTCGTCGTACAGCCTCAGGGCTCGTGTTGCGGTCTGGCCTGAGCGAGCGTGTATCGTGCGTGGAGCAGAAGTCTAGCCTAGCTGTGCAGAGTCAAGCAAGGTCTGGCTCCTGTCATGTTAACACAGACCCCTGCTGCTAGTGTGGGACACACACGGTCTCACACACACACACACACACACACACACACACACACACACACACACACACACACACACACACACACACACGAACTACCACAAAAGTCAGAGGGGACATGGCCTATTTACATGTTTTCAGTCCATCCCAGGTCCAGACAGCCTGTCCACACTGGCCCCACACCAGGCCCAGTGCAACTCACTGCCTCTCATCTCTATGTTTATACGCCAAGTTGAATAATTAGTCATCTGTTTATGCCGACACCTGCTCTTGATGATGAGTCAAGGGTTTGTGTCACCTGAAAATACGTTCCTCAGCTCCTGGATGTTGTGTGGTTTAGCTAGTTGCATCAGATATGCCTGTGGCGTACGTACTAAGCCATCGTCTTGTACGTGGAAGACGCACGTCTGAAAGCTCATTTCCAGGATTTGTTGTTAGTTGATTCTTTGTTGAAAATAAATACAAACGATTGGAATACAAAGACCAATTCTGAGCATCCCATAGGAGGAGCTTTAAACGCCCAGTGATCAATAAAGCGTTAAGCAAGGTGCAACCGTCCGCAGCTAGCAGAACACTTGCTTCTTTCTCGATCTCTCCCCCCTTTCTCTCAATGTCTCTCTCTCTCTGTCTGTCTTTCTAAACTTTCTTGGCCAGTGTTTAGATTGCCAATTAAGAGAACAGCTCCAGCCAAAACATCCAAGATTAGGTATCAAAACTAATGAGGTTGGCATGGCAACATCAATAGAGCCCGCACTCCCTTGATAGACTGAGAGAAACGACGGAGAGAGAAAGACAGGAGGGAAGGAAGGTGAAAGAGCGAAATGTGCGGAGAGAGCTAGAGACAGGGAGAACGACAAAGGACAGAGAAGGAGAGACAGACAGAACGAGCGAGAGAGATAGACAGAGAGTGAGAGAGAGATAGACAGAGAGTCAAAGACAGATAGACAGAGAGTGAGAGAGAGAGAGAGCTGGAGGGTTGACAATGAACTAGTCTCACCTCTGATGGCTGGCTCTATCGCACCCTAGCTCACCTGTCTCTCACATCAGCAAAACTCCAGACAGATAAGTAATGGGTCTCTCACGGCCAGAACCACTACCTTCATCCCTGGCTCTAATCATACACCACCCTTTAGGGTACCATTCATTCAGATGTGCACATGCATACAGACGCACATGCCTACACACATCCACATGTACCGTAGACCACAGAGCAAACACCACGGCTCAACCCATCGAATGACTAACGTAAGGCGCTGGCATGCTGCTACTGTGAAGACGGGCAGCCTATCATCAAGGTAAACACCTTCAAAGCCACACCGTGATTGAAAGTCTATCTTTGAGCTCACGGCTAAGAGTCTCCAGCCATGTGGAATGGTGGGGTCTTCAGATCCCACCATTCCCACATCTTCAAAAAGATCATGGCCGAGCAGCACATACCAGAGCTGCTGTGGAAGAGGTCCTTGATCACGGCAGGTGTGTGACCAGGTGACGAGAGAGTGTGCGAGCGCCCAAGGGGGTCTCATTATTCCAACACCTCCCGCTGCAGGATTCGGTAGAGCAGCCGTTCGCAAGCGGTTCCACTTTACCGCCTCCTTGCATAGCTCAAACATCTTAGTGGGCCCCCAAACTACACGTCCTTTCACTTAATTCACGCCAATCGCGTTTAATGACACCACGGGTGACAAGCTGTTCGCTTACACCGTAAAAAAACTGGGATCAAAGAAAATAATGTCCATCAACGCCACAGTAAGAACACTGTAAAGAGATCTAACCAGCCAAAGATTATAAGTAACTATAACCATTCCGCTAGTTTCATATGACACTGTTGAATAGCAAACTGCTATACTGCTATGTAGTGCTCAACAATGATCATTATTTCTGTGAAAAATAGGCCAGGTATAGAACTTCAGGTGAAGTTATAAACATGGACTTTTACTAAACAGAACAGGATATGTTAACTTGCTTCTCTTCATTTCTAATAGCAACTTTGCTATTGCTGTTTTAACCCAACACTTAAACACCCAACAGATGCGCGATGACGGGTAGCCCTCACGGAAATCTCTCACAGAGAGAATATGACATGTTATATTACATTATTCATTAGGAACAAATATGACAGATCAATTTATGTGCTAACATAAACTAGCAGGCAAACTAGCGATCAAATAATTGATCACTAATGTAGTTAACCACTGTGTGACCTAAAAAAAATGCTGAAACTTTTTTACCAAACTTTTTTTACATTAACATTAAATCTTTTACAAACAACCCAACACAAAAAGTTTTTAATTTTTTCGCAACTACAAATATAATATTAGTAAAAAAAAAAAAAAGATAAAACAATTTATACCACCCACCCCCATCTTTCTCTTTCTCTCGTGTCTCTGTGATGTAACAGACTAAAAGACAATAAACTCTGGTTGGATAGCTTCCTGTTTGACAGCCCGTCCCCTCCCTCCCTCTCCAGGCTAAATGGATGTCGAGCACTCAGATGGAACCAGAGAGCTCTGCAGCTGCCCACAACCTCTACAGCCTCCCTCTCTCTCTCCCCCACGGGAGTCGCTGGGGTCCCGGGAATAGGGAGTAGGTCCATGTGCATAAGATGAAAGAAAAGTGGTCCTTCCATGTCACATGCAAGATACATTCAAAGCTTCACACACACACACACACACACACACACACGCGCACACACACACACACACACACACACACACACACACACACACATCCTTAGTTAGACAAAGCTGAAGCTTTCTCCCTCACTCCAGCCACGCGTTCTACTCTCTGACGAGCATCCCCACGGGACCAAAGAAAGCCATTTTCACTTCCCTTCGCTGTTCAGATGGAGTACTTAATAGTTTAACTGTCCACACCATTTTGCCGTTCCTGGAAACTGTCACCAAGGAAGAGGTTCTCTGACAGCGAGAGGAAATCAATTGGTGGGATTTTTTTCCCGCGTTGTCACTTGTTAATGAGATGTGTGATGGTGTGAAGTCAGACAGAGTTTTCCTCCGCACTGTTTCAGCCGGCTTGCCTGAGCTTTAGCATGCGTGCAACCTTTCCTGTTTCCTGTGTGAGTGCGTGTGTATGTGTGCGCGTGTGTGTGTGTGTGTGAGCGAGCGTGTGTGTGTGAGCGTGTGTGTGTGTGAGCGTGCGTGTGTGTGAGCGTGTGTGTGTGAGCGCGCGCGTTTGTGTATGTGCTCCGATGTCGGCCTCTCATTACAGTTCCCCTTCAACACCTAATGTAGCACCCTGCTAGCTGCAGGATCTTCTCTCATTAGCAGAGAAAAGGCTCTAATGAGCACCGAGGAGCCTCTCAGTCACCACAGGTATCCCAGATGCACGGAGACCGACAGATCAAAAACACCCAGGAAAACAAGTCCCATCTCCACGGGGGGGGAAGCGTTCTCCGCGTAGACGACGCGCGTTCTGACTGTAGGTTCAGTCTTGCGCAGACGTTCCACGCGCTCAGAACCGTTCGCTTGGTTACAGCGCGCCTGTTTTTTTCCCCCCCACCACGTCGTCAGATCCTAGCAGGGGCAGGACTTAAGAAGACAGCGGCAAGCTCTCGCCAGGGCCCTGCTGAAGAGGATCCCTGTGATGTTGCCGCCGTTTGGATTGGCATGCAAATAAATGAGATCACACACGCCCACCAGTCTAACGCAGGCATAGGGGATTACACCATTCAGTGACGGTGGCAAACGTGAGTCACGTTGAGTTACGTGTGAGCGCGTGCGTGCGCGAGACGCGCGTTTGCGCGCGTGTTCCTGGCCGCCAGGCGTGGAGGGAGAGGCAATTTGGAATTTTGGCGATAAGTCATTTCTGTGGAACACACGAGGGACCGCTGTTCTTGTCAATATTTCCTCAGTGGATGTATGTGGACGGCAGGCAGGCAGGCAGGCAGCAGGACATCAAGCTTGAAGGGATACGGACCTCAGATCTATTTACGCTCTCACCCAGGGTAGCTGTCGTTCACGGACGCCAATCACAGCGGCGGAGCAAGGCCCCGCCTTCCTCACCGAACCGCGGTGAATGAATCCAAATGCAAATCGCGATGCGCTCCGCATAGCGATGGGTATGATCTGTGTTAACATAAAGTGTGATCCTTTGACGGCAGTATGGAGGGAGGGAGAAGAGGACTGTGTGCATACGCCTGACAAGATTCCCCTCAGAAAGAGTCGCGGCTTGAAATGCAACATGAAAAGATTAGTCGTGCTTTAGTAGCTCCCAGAAGCCCGTCAGCAAATCGACGCGAACATTGTCTCTTCAAACGGGGGGGAAGAAAAAAAAAACTGCAGCTCTGGGATTTTCCAGTGCCCCAAAGTCTTCATTATTTAACGGTCATTAGAGAAACTTAGGTCTTCGAATCCAAGACTTTCCAAAGAAGGCAAACCCAGTAAAATGTCATAAAGGCCTGCAGGGGTCCATCTACTGTCTTTGAAGCTACACTGGATTATTTATAGAAAAAAGAGAAAACATTGACTGGTAGCTTATCAGGGAGGCAGAACCATCCACCTCATCTGCATTTCATTTCCTTCTTACTCCAGAAGCCGGTAAAATGGAGGAGCCCAATAATAAACATAATGACTGCTAATTAGGCAAACAGATCACAGTGAGTCATCAGATCTATTCTTTCCAAAGGGGCCTTCAGATACCAAGGGGCACAGTGATGCCATTCATGAAGTCATTGACTCTTGCATTCGGCCTCTTTGTCCACCAAGGACTTGCCTGCCGGGCTCCAGGGAAGAATTTACAATTAAAAACAGCAGCAGTCTGAAAGGTTAGAGACTTAAATATTCTGAATGCCTGCAAAGGCAGGCAAATGTCAGAAGGATACTAATTAACATGGCAGTGTCTGTTAAAGGCTGCCTTCTTCGTTGATTTTTCCGTTTAACCTTCGGTAGCCAGTTGGCTCAATGGTTCTGAAAATCAGGTGTGTCCAATTGGGGGGTGTGGGGGTGTTCTACGTAGGCAGGCACAGTGAAGATATTATGGTGGACAACTTGGAAGAGAAGGTTACACGAGCCTCAGCGCTCAAGCATGTAAGTTCTCTTAATTGCCTACTAGACGAGGCTTCCCTTCATTCTCTCTCTCTTTATCCCTCTATTGTGCTTCTCTTCCCTTCCTCCCTCCTCCTCCCTCCTTCCATCCCCCCTCACTCACGCCCTCCCCCCTACACACACCAACACACACACACACACACACGCACTCCCCGCTATCCATGTAGGTCACTCACTTGGAGACGAGAGAGAAAGCCTCTGCACACACTGCGGGGCAGGGCACCAGCTTGATCATCACATGCTCGGCCGCCGCTTGGAAGTGCGCCCCCGCCACCTTCTCCAGGACGGACGCCAGCGTGGCGGCGTCGCCGGCCTTTGCGCCTGGATCCCCGCACGCCGTGTCCAGGATGTTCCCGCCATGCACCACCAAGAGCAACACGTGGGTCTTACACTTCTTCTGGAGGGGAGGCAGAAAAAGGAAGGGGAGAGAAGATGAGGAGGAGGAGAGAAAAGGAGAACGTTACCGCAGATTTACCGCAGGGCTGGCGAATAAAAAGATGGCAGGAAGGGCAAGGAAGAAAAGAGAGGGTTGGATCATCGGCTTACATTCAAATACCAAAGGCATCTAGTTGAGCTATTGTACAGAATACTGTCGAAAGAGTATTGAGCAGTATTCCTGTGGTCTCACCTCCATGTCTTCCAGGCCGTCGATGCTGCTCTGAGGGACACAGCGCTGACGCCCCAGGCGGTACAGGCTCTCTGCAGGAGGACGGACCATGGAAGATGGAGAAAAAGAGAGGAAAAAAAGAGAGAGGGAGAAAAGTCATTACATGGGCCACTTCACACAGATGCACTGATAACGCAAGGAAAAATGATTATTGATTGGAGCAGCTGACCAATTTGAACATTACTAAAGCCTTTCCTTTTCCCCTCATCCTCACATAACCAGCAGGCCTGTCTCCCCTGCTGTGCTCTTCAGCTCCAATCTCATAACCACATGCCTGGGAAAAGTCCATGGTGACATATCAGGAAGATTCTGTCCAAAAGGTATGAGGTTGTCTACATTGCAGTACACATTTTCAAATAATTGGATTTGGGCTTGTCAGAAACAGGCAAACCACAGCATATGAATCTTGGAGGCCAGGAGACAGAGGTAGATAACTGGGAAAGGAGGAACAGAACAGGAGATGGAGGGAGATGAGAGAGACGTGTTTCCCTCCACCTGAAAAGACTGCCAGCATCCCTGGCTGTGTTGTGGAGTATCATGGGCTCCCTGCCAAACTCATTACCCCTTCCAGAAGCTTCTACATGCTCTGTCATTTTACTTCTCAGCTTTCTCTCTCTCACTCTCTCTCTCTCTCTCTCTCTCTCTCTCTCTCTCTCTCTCTCTCTCTTTTCAGGTTGTCATTCTATCTATCCCCTTTTTTCCCCGCCCCCGCCTCCCCTCGTTTTCCTGCTCTCTCCCTTTCTCTATCTTTTCAGAGCTCTTTGCTGTGCCCACTGCTTGTTTATCTGTTCTCCCAGACTGGGGCATCTACCAGGGGAAGCTTTCACACAGCTCCAGCCTGTCAGCTCCCTGTTCCCCTCAGTCTCCTGCTGCTCTCTCCCCTGCTCTCTCCCCTGCTCCCTCCCCTGCTCCCTCCCCTGCTCTCTCTCCTCCTCCCTCCCCTGCTCCCTCCCCTGCTCTCTCCTGCCTGCCTGCCTGCCTGCCTGCGTACCTACTTGCCTGTTTCTAGCCTGTCTGACTGTTTGTCTCTTGTCTCTTCTCGCTGCTATTCTGATCACAGAGTGAGATACAGGAAATTCATCATAAAAACTTGATGTGTACAAGGACAGAGTTTGGGAAGGAACTGGAAGGAAGGCTAGTAGTAGCTTAGACCAATATTTTGTTAGCTTGACACAAGACGGAACATCCTAAGCAGATAAGGAAGTTTCAATTCAAGTGAATCAGACTAAATGCAAATGATCCTAGAAAATGAATCTCTTTAGTTTCAATGAGGAGCCGTGTCTTCGATGCAGACAATAAC
>BROE01000005.1:5703307-5885807 GCA_036571765.1 Plecoglossus altivelis | reverse complement strand
GCTGAAACCGGATACTTTACATATCGGAAGACATAATTAGGTTTTTACCACTGCGGACCTGCCTGTGTAAAAGGCCAGGCCATTTCTGTCACTAATAATATTGTACGCTAATGAGCACAGCCTCTTGTGCTGTGACAGGCAGGTCATCGGCAGAGAACACAGTGTGGTACGCTGTGCAGTGTGGTACACTGTGCAGCACATTACCAGAACACCCTCTGTTTCATCGCCGTATTTATATCGGACATAAAAATGACATATTACACTAAGACCATGCCATAAAGCAGGGGTCATCACTCCGGTCTCCGAGGGCTACCATCCTGTCGGTTTTCACTTCAACTGCACATAATGTAGCCTCACTCAGCTCATCATCCAGGTCATTAGTAGAATCAGGAGTGCTAAATTGAGGTTGAAGGGAGTACAGTCTGGATGGTAGCCCTCCAGGACTGGAGTTGGTGACCCCCTGCCATACAGGAAGACCATAACAAGATGTTGAGGGATCTTGAAACATACACACTGAGATGGGACCCAACTCAACATGACCTCATCCCCCAGTGGAAGACGTCATCTTCAGACTGGGATGGAAGTAGATGACCAGGACCTCCATTATGACATCACCATGATCAAGTCATCCAGCTGTCTGCACCTGTGTTGATCATGCTTCCTCTCCATCCACACTTGCTGCTGACAGTCGCCATTCATCTGATGCGGCACGCGACTCGTTTCATCTCTGCGGGCGGTAGCCTCTCTCATGCTGTACCCCAGCTACTCAAACCATCAAGGCCAGCCAGGAGGCCCGCAGATGGGGCACGGATGTGTCAACCCACTTACAAACAAACAGCCTGTTCAAGCGGTGCACGTCACAAACGTTTCTCTCCTGCATTCACATTCTTAACACCGTAGGGATATGCCACAATAAAGATGCACAACCTTGAGTTGCAGAAGGATTATCGAGAAAAAGGAATTTCTATTCAGTGCCCATAATGTTGTTAGACGTCTGACTTTGATCTTCCTGTACACGTCTAAGCTAAATCCCAACTTCATTTGCTAGGCGCCGACACCATCCAACGCCTTTGATGCGCTCAAGTTGACTTAATTTGCCGTAATTAGCTTGTCATTTGGCTTTACCATTGCAAAAAGTTTTCAAACACACGCCTATCTGTTCTCTATTCTCGACAACTCTAACTCTCAACAAAGGGGGGGAAAAACCCCACAGTAGATGTGAGAGAAGATCATGTGTGTCGTCAGGGAAGTTGAGTGGTGCCTGTGCCTCCCTCCTCTCATGCAGCGAGGCACAGCGGTGCAGGTGACCCAATGAGGTCCTGTTTCTGTCCTGCAGAGAGAGCCCAGGGGACCGAAGCCAAACAGGGACACAGGTACAGATGAGAGACAGACCCTGACACGGTTTGATTCACAGAGCTCCACCGGCTCTTCATCTCTCCGTTGGCCTCTTCCCAAACTCTGCGTCCCCTATTGGCTCGGGCGACAGAGAGTCATCCGGGTGGAGCAGAGAAGAGGTCGGGAGAGGAAGAGTCAATCATCTGACGTTGAATCCGCCTTTTGTTGTGGCTTAAAATCCTAATTGAAAGCTCAGCGTGGTATGAATTCCAGCGTTCCTCTGAGACTGCTGATCTGGCTCGCCATGATGGCCCAAACGTTCCTCTAAAGTCTAGCTCCTGGATTTATTACATGGCTCACTACCCGAGGCTTCTGGCTTTAATGCAGCAAAACATAAAACATGACATGGAGCCTCCAGGGCTCGGTAATGAGGGAAGTGCTTCCCTAATCTTCTAACAACTTTCACAAAACGGAAATCTAGAATGCAGGGCCAAATAGGCTTTTTCCACCCTTCGCAGCCCGGTAACTCATTAGGGCTCCTGCCAGATAAATCAGAGACCATATGGACATTAATTCATTTATATTCTGTTTCCATTTCTGCTTTAATTGAAAAGAAACATCTTATCCGGAGTTGCGGGGTTGATAAACACTGTCACTGCCATTAAAAGCGAGGCGGAGATGGAGGGTAAAGTTAGAGGGGAGCTAATTGGATTATGTGGGACGTTGCTTCCTTAGGGCGACGCCTGTCACGACGTAACCAAGACGACAGTCAAGAGAGGAGGACGTCCGGGATTTGAATTCGGGGCACGGCGAGGAATGATAAATCAAGATTAGACAAATAAAGAGTAAATCTTCATGAGGAACTCAAAGCACTGGCTAATAGGGAGGAGCGATAGACAAGATGAGTTGCTTTTTCTTGCAGGAGCAGTTCATAAAAACAAAGATGTATGTGATCAATAAACCATCAACCAACATAGCAACTGAACCACCTGGCTCTTCGTTGACACTTTAATACACAGTACAGTTGGTTTTATTGGTGGGGATTTTGTTATGGCTACTATGTCTGTGAAAACACATTACAGGGATACAAAAATCAAGTAGAAGACAATGATACAAAGACAAAGCCAGTGAGTGTGCGAGAGCGTGTGTGACTGTGCGCTTGTGTCAGGCCTACCTTGAGACTGGTCCATGTGTCCCAGGGTCTCGATCTGCTCCACCAGGTCGTTGGAGTTCCACTGGCTCATCCCCAGCAACATGGCACTTTTCCCCTCCAGAACATCTGCTGGGACACACACACGGACCCAAACATACACACACACACACACACACACGGACCCAAACACACACACGCACACGAACACACACACACACACACACACGGACAGACATGTAAGACAAGGAAGTTGCATCATGTCAAGGAAAGCGAGGACAACATATTACAGTAGTTAATACAGAGATACCCTTGAAACAATATTTTCCCCATTTCGGACTCTTTTCCAAACCAAGCACGACAGGCGATGACGTCATCTAGCCTGTAGCCTCAGATTAAGATCAGACTTCCTGGAGCCGATAGAAATGACAGCATGTTATGCTAACGACGATGACAACCAGCAAGCATGTCAGCTGCGCTGGTCAGTTTGGTCAGCTGAGAGCATGAAGGAGCTGTCTCCAAGAGGCCGTCCCAGCATGTCCAACACGCGCCGCTTTCGCACGCGCTCTGTGTAACTTCTCAGACGGGCTCTGATGGGGCTGTGAGAGGGCTGTCCACTTCAATCACACTGAGAGGAAGCCACGGGCCACAAGCTGTCTTTCTCTCTCTTCTTTCCTTCTCCGCTCTTCACTCCCACCCTCCAGTCTCTTTCCATTCAGGTCGCAGACATCTTGAGGGATTGCATCTTTTGTGTACCGCACGCTGTACGCACAGACGCAAACTGTTTGCACGCGTACGCACCTGCGCCCTGGAGCAGTCAGCGCAATGTAGGTGTATATCGCATGCATGCAAGCGACTTGATGTGGTGTCTCACTCTCGCTTCTGAAAAGGCAAGATGACGAAAGAAGCTTACGTGGCAGAATGCAAGAACTCAATTCCTGCGAGGTGTGAAATGTGTTTTCAGGTAGAGAGCAGGGACCAGGGCAGGAACAAGGAATGCTCAGAAGAGATATTCCAACACTAGGAGATCAGATGAACGAGCGACCCAAAGCAACAAAAACCAAATCATAAGATAACATTGTTTCAACACCAAGAGGATAAGGATGACAGACATCGGAAATCACAAGGCTGTCAGGAGTAAGAGGAACAGAGGAGATTTCCCTGTGCCTGTCGTCTGCGGACGAGAGAAAAGAGAGGCACACACACATCCTTCATCCTGACAGCTTGGAGAGCAGGGGAGAGAGAGGCGGAGGGAGAAAAGGGAGAGAGGGAGAAAAGGGAGACAGAGGGAGAAATGGGAGAGAGAGAGGGAGAAAAAGGAGAGAGGGAGCAGTGAAGGAGCCAGAGATAGCACAAAACAAGCACACAGCAAGCATTTAATATTGCACCTTCTTCATCACCATCGCAATCATGAAAGACTCGAATAGGAAAGAACAGCAACGATAGCCTCTTCATTTGGTAACTTAACGTGTTCATTTCCTGGAATCTGAGGGGGGGAAGGGGGCAAGCATAGCTCAAACCTTTTATGTCACAATGTAGGCTAGACCAGATCACGGGAGAAATATGGAAGTCGAAATTGGTAGGTGGATCACTGAGGAGGCGAGAAGGGGGGAAAAAAGAGATGGAGGAGAGATGAAAATACACGGGTGAAAAACGACCCTGACCCGAGCCACTTCCACATTCTATCGCAGCGAGGTGGTGAACAGTTTGTCTTCCTGATAACACAGTGTCAGGCGTGTGCAGCCCTGTACGTTACATTACCAGTTTACGTAGCGAAACGTATTCGTCTGATGACACATAAGCCCTTACAGAGGGAAAGCAAGTCAAGGGGACAAATGAAGGGGGGGGGGGGTGGATGGATGAGGACGAGAAGCGGAGAAAACGTCTCTCTCCTGGACGATGACATCCGCAGCGACGGCCCCCATCCATCACTGGTTTTACCTTCAAAGGAAAGATGGGTGTATCTGGCAGACGGTATGACATAGACGCGAAGGAGACAGTTGGATCACCATGCTGCCATGGGAAACCTTCTGCCAGAGTCGAAAGCTACAGGAGGAATCCGACCAATCACTGACGTAGAGCAACTCATGATCAACTCACTCCAGATCTGCATTCAAATTATGCCAGGAAGGGGACTGGGAGATTTATAGAATGTTAGCATTGCAGGCTGTAGATTACCCAAAGTATAGCTGCAATACCCTGTCCCTACAGGCAGGGGCGCAACTGCCCATTTGCCCTTTCCCCCCTTCATATTTTTCGGCGCAACCTCCTGCGGGTCATTATGCCTGCCTGTCCGCCCACCTGCGGTTCTCCCCATAACTCTGGCTAGGCAAGTTCAACTTGCACAAAACTCTCTCCCATTACTCAGGCAGACCTCCCCAGCTCCTTGGTGCAAAGCAAGCTAGGCTGGGATCAGGTTTAAGTTTTGTAATATTTTTCAACAAACCACCCACGGGTCATCGTGTTTGACTGCTCGCTCACCCATTGGTTCCCCCCTTTTAAGTCTTTTTAGGCAAGTTACACCTGCAGGAAACTCACTCCCATTACTCAGGTGGGCCTTTGCAAAGCTTGGCTCAAGCAGGTTTGGTTTGGATCAAGTTTCATTTTTGGCATATTTTTCTAAAGTACCACCCGCGGGTCATCCTGCTTGACCGTCCTCCCACCCACGGCCCCCTCGTAACTCTGGCCAGGCAAGTTAGTTTGATTTTCTGTGATCTTTCGGTCACAATGAGAAACCTGAAATAATATGGAGATATCCGTTCTGTTCTAGCAAAGTTACACAGGGGACACAAATTATATCAGGCCGTTCTTTCACCTGATTTTAGACCTCCTCCCCTAATATGCAAAGGGTCTGTCCTAACCTGATGTGTGTAATGTTTTGTGTTTTTTTGGTCACTGAAAAACCTGAGATAATATGAAGATGTCTGCTCAGTTCTAGCAAAAGTTACACAAGGGATACATATTATTTCAGGCCATTTCTCACCTGATATCATTTGTACCCTGACCTCTAACATGCAATGAGTTTATCCTGCCCTCGTATGTGTTATTTTCTGAGATATTTTGGTCACAATGAACAACCTGAGAGAAAATCAAGATGTCTGTCCTTTTTCAGCAAAAGTTACGCAGGAAATTATATCAGGCTGTTTTTTCACCTGATATAATTTGTATCCCGACCTCTAACATCCTAACATGAAAAGGGTTTATCCATTACGTGTCTTATTTTTATTGTGGTCATCATGATCAACCAGAGAGAATATGAAGGTATCTGCACAGCATCCCCCCTTTTTGCACCACTGCGTACAAGAAGAACCTTCAATGATAAGAACTCACCTCAGGACCAGAATGTTCCAGAAAGTATATAGTGTTCTAGCACAAATTCACCAATTGTTAGAAAAAGCCTTCCACTGTTTTAAAGTTTAAAGTACGTGCATGTAACGGTATGAATTTATAATAAGCTACTGCACAACCTGATGGGGGGGGGGGTCTACGTCTGTTTCTATTGGCCCATGGAAAGTGAACTGAGCGGTTATTGTATTAAACCCACCTCAGATCCAATGCAAGGTTGTGATTGGCCAGTCCAGATTGTGGTCAGATGGAAATCAGTTTGAACGGCAGGTTAGCCAGACCAATTTGCCAGAGCAAATAAACCATAAACTAGCAGATCCGTCTAGTACCCAGGCCACATTCAATCCTTACTTCAGTGTAATACAAAAATGTACACTGTGATTAGAACTCAGTAATGGATTGAAAAATGGCTGGATGAGGCAGTAGCCCTGCCATCACAGAGAAAGCAATTCCTCTCAGGCAGTAATTTACTTCTGCTCTGCATCAAAACCAGCTCAAGGAACAAACAGTGACCATCATATGGATGGACACACTTCCCCTCATCATTCAAATGCATGTTGCATGCGATTAGGGATCTGGCTTAACAGCGCCGCATATTGTAAACAGCGAGTGTCAATAGAGTGACAGGTGAGTGGGCGCGCGCCTCAGAAGACCCGCCACGAAGTGCCTCTTCATGATGAACAGCAGACTTTCATTCTCTCTATTGAATGGAACCACTGATGGAGAACATGTCTCGGGGGGTAAGGTGTGCGTGCGCGCGCGTGCGTTAGCACATGCGCATCTGCGTGCGCGCGCGTGTCGAGCGCAGATCTGTTGCCACTATCCCTCTCCATAACGGTTGCACGCCGAGCTCAGAGTCTGGGCCCTTGGTAAATATCCTCGACACAACGAGCTGAGGTTGAAAGCTAGCGAGCCCAAGACTGTCGCGAGCAGACAGGCAAGGAGTTCACAACAAGCATCCAGATCCCTCTGGAGGTATGAGAATAAGCAACAAGGCAGCACTGTGTAACGCTGTTCCCTCAGTGCAGCCTGACTCATTTGACACTCCAGTAGACAACTATTCAAATGTGCTGCGTGTGAATCAGCCGGTTTTCTCGACGGAGGATAGTCGCTTAAATAAAGTAAGACATTCTTCTGACAACTTTTTTACTTTCACTTTTTCCATTTGTACACAAATATTTGTTCCTTGGAGGTCTACTTCTTCCATTTTCTATCTGCATTCTCTAGTGAAGTCTGTATTTGTTGGCGTGATCCACGCTGTTTCTTGTTATTGCGCATCTTTTTTCATTTCCTGACACCCTGGCTCCGCCTCACAGTCAAAAGCACGAAGCTGTGTCCACCTGCAACCTGAATCAGCGAAGCTTGACGATCCCTCAGACCACGCGGCCATGATGCTGACAGAAACGGCCAAGCCTCTGTGATTGTCTGACTGACAATTACCAGTAGCCTACCTGACATTTAACCAAGAGGAAAAGCACATCGATAAGAAATCAATGGCGATGTGATTCCTCGTGTGTTTTGCTGCATTCCAACGCGCTGGAAACTCACGGACACGTTCTCCTATCAGTCAAAGTGAAAGGTAGATATCTCCAGATTGCTGCTGGAGGTCTCCGGGGCTAACGCTTCTGTATCTAGCGCAGAGCCCCTGAAGGACGTGGTTTCCTCTGCATCACCAGGAGCTGACGAAGCTGCAGACGCCCGAGTCAACACAGGCTCCGGAGCCCGCCAACGCCGTCAGTAGCGAAGGCAAGAGAGGTCATCTGTTTAGCATAGCGCTGATCGTACTCCTGACACTTTTATACGTTTGCCTGGTTTCACTCGCTCCGCAGGCAGCTTTACAGCGTGGGTGAAGACATTAATCATAGCAAAAATAAATAAAACTCCCAGAAGCTGGTCGTGATGTTTGGAGAGGCAAAATGTGGTCCAATCCCCCCCCCCTCTCTCTCTTTCTCTTCCTCTTTATTGCTGAAGATAATGCTCTTTTATTTTCTCTCTATTTCCATCCATGTTTCTCAATAAAAGATATTTCAAGTGTGAGATTAAGTCATGAACTGTGGTATCATACTTACCTGAGTTGCAAAAACCAAGTATGTGACGTGAATGGTTTGTGAATTATCTTGTCACTAAAAAAAAGCTTAGTACCAGAGTGATTCTATCCTCAATAGTGTATTAGCCAGACAGAATATATCTAACATTACCACCTTCGCTGTTAAATCTCTCAAGAGAGAATATCTGTCGTTTCTCAATAACGTGAGATAAGGTCACTCTCTGAAATGACCCAAGACACTCTCATCTATCCTAATCTACCCCTGGATGTCTGATGGTCAACAATACAGCTCACTGTGAACAGTCTGCATTTCATGTTTACCAAATGGTTCTTCCTCTCTACCTTCGTCTTTTATTTCCCCTCTAATCATTGATTGAGATCCGGCTGCTTTCATGTAAACCTGAGTGCTGTGGTGTTTTCATATGTCGTACCCCAGTAGACTACTTCAAAACACCACAAGGCTATATTGAAATTATTCATCAATAAAATGATGAAGATGCGTTTGGTATATCTTAGAATCCCTACAAAGCACAGACCAATCAAACAACTGACATTGACAATCCAACATGAAAGTATACCAAAAGAGAAGAGAGGCACTTTCAACAATCCATTTGTCTCCAACATCTGGAGTTTAATTTGGGTTTCCTGTTGTACAAAGGGGACGAAATCCCTCTTTACATATGAATGAGGAACAGGGCTCATTAAAGATACACGCGGAAGCCAACAGGTAGTTGATTACACTGAATAGTCCTGCCGTTCATTTTCCAACCTCAATAAAGTCACACTCTCTGCCTTTGGTAAGGGGGAAAGGACACGAGCCAGCATTTGAATAATGCAGTGTGAGCATGTCTGATTGTCGCGGGGCTTTAGTCCAAAACCCATTATGCTCCCCACAGAGACAATAATCACTGTGTTGCTGACAACAAACGCATGGAGAAAGAATGACACCATGAAACAACAAATATCGGTTGATTGTACCGATGCTATGCAAACGAGCGTCTCCGTACTGAAACACCACCGCCGATCACTCTATGACGAGCAATAAAGCAGCGTGCACGTCTCACCCCACAGAGTGAATACTGAGCGCGCTAATGGGGAGATGCGTCGGTTCTACTGACTGTGCCATTGGCCTTCTTCCATAACGACGAATGGGCGACTGTCCCAGTGACTGCAACAACAGCAGAGAAACCGCATGGGTGAGCTCATGTGAACAGATAGGTGAGCGGGTCGTCCCTGTAGATCGATCTGTCGTGTCGCGTATCATGCATGAAACATGACGTTTGGAAAATGCGTTTGTGGGAATATGCACGTAGTATTTGTGCGGTCGTGAGTTATATAAAGCTTTCGTCACACAACAGATTCGGACAGTCGGCCAAAATAAGCAGCCCATGAATCCCTTCTGGGCCATGGGAGAGAGAAATCTGTCTGATAGTCATCGAGCCAGTGAGTTTGCAAAAAGACCAGATTGTACTTGATGTCAATCGTCTATGTTTGACTAGCTTGGTTTTCAAGTACAATCCAAAAGTGATCGTATCTCCCTCATCACCGGGGCAAAGCAGCCCAGAGGAAAGAAACGATAAGATAAGAAATCAGCCTCGTGGGCAAGATTGTTCCCCCCCAAATCAAAGAAGCACAGTCAAGATGTTTTAATTTGCAACAAGCGCTCCCTAATCCACACAATTATATAATCGCCACTGATTATGATGACGACGAGCCCGTCAGCTTGCTCTGCAATATTCGAGACATTAATTTGCAAGATGTGATGAGGAGGTCTCCCTAGAATGAGTCACCACTGAACTCTCATATTTTAGGCGACCTCCAATCACGTTCAATGGAAGGCCTGTGCATTATCACGTGACCGCTCCCAAAGTAGTGGCAGATGGAAGCGCTGAGCTTGTGAAGTAACTGTGAAAAGAACGTTTTTGGCGTGGCTAACACTGAAAACACGGATTCCATTCCTAGTCAACAGTTCGACAGGAGGGAGAAAGATCCGCGACAACCAAAGCAGAAAGGAGATTGAGTCAGAGATGGGAAATCCATTCAAACGAAAGGCAATTAAGATTTGATAGACTGTCTATGATAAACTACTTCAGATGAACGCGTCACACAGTTAGCTCTCAGTTGCAAAGACAAATATAGTCTCCGATCCCCTCGTGACGTTCAAGTGGCCTGCTGTGAAGGACAACAGCCCACCTGTCAGGTTGGTGTACTGTACCCTGAGCCCTCCCCCGAGCCCCCTCAGCAATCATCTGCTAACTGCTCCACATACCACAGAGACCTGCCAACTACCAGGACCACCTCACCGAGGGGGAGGGGGGAGGGGAGCAGATAAGCATTATCAATCAACCTCCTAGCCTGGAGAAAAACATTTTCTTCCAGTCTTTAAAAAAATAATTCATCCAAAATAGAAATGAAAACAACCTCTACCACCTAGACTCCATCGTTATCTTACAGAAACTTCACAGGTGTCATGCCAGTCAATCATAACAGTTGACTTGTGTATTCTCTGTTCGAAAAGACCTGCAGAATATTACATCTGGGTTTCCACCCAGGCAGCCTACAAAGCAGGACTCTGGTCATCTTATTTGATGGGGCAGGGCGCTGCTCCAGGAGCTCAAAAGAACACAGATAACAGGACGATGGTGGAGGAATGAAAAGATACGAGAGGCGAATGAGAGAGTTGAACTGAGGTCGTCTGCTGATATCACAGGTGACTGTCTTGCACCAACCTCGGGCGTCGAAAAACTCCTCGTCCGAGCTGTCCACCGACTCCTGCGCGATGTTCTGCATCCGCCAGTGGGAGGCGCTGTATTTGCGTGAGGGAGCTGTGCGGGCAAGAAGAAAAATATTTATATTAGTAATGTCAGCGAACAGCAGCAGTTAAAACTCTTCTAGTGTCGCACCCTGCAACAGATCACCTTTATGACATGCTTGTAAAACGAGCATTGACTTTGCTACCAGGAACAGTCAGAAACGAAAGAAGATGCTATTTGTTTGAATTGAGCTCAAAGCTAGTTTTCCTTTACACAACCCACTGCAAAAGGAATGAAACGTACATAGAGGAAGCCCTATTCTCAGATGATTCAGTAGAGCACTGCTATTTAAAGACAACACGGATTGACATGGAGCTGTGAGATTCAGAGTACTGTACTGAGTCTGTGGATGAGTCAGTTAACTCAATGATTCTTTCCCCAAGCTGAACCATTGTCCTCTGTAAGAGTCACACCCAGGGTCTTTCAGCTCTGACGCACGCACTCGGAGCAAACTACGTTGCATTTACACATTTGACACATAATGCCTTTACTATGCATTATTATCATTATCGTGCATTCAGTGATAAAGGTTTCTTTGGGTTAGCAGCAGAACTTCTGCTATCGAGAGCCGAATCAGACGACAAACGTGCTTTCTGAAGGAGTTCAAACAACATCAGCGTTTGAGTGAAAGCCACAAAAATGTGACTGTCACATCGATTCATCACGGCACAGGTTCTCTGCAATTACTCCGGTTAAATTGTTGGGCGAAAGCCAAACGTTCGCTGTTAAAAACCAAACCCTCGGAAGAAAATGATGCCACCGTTTTCCCTAACCGCAGGTAAAGAGGAAGGTAACAGAAAAACATGGCACTTAAAAGAGTGGAGTGAGGTCACACAGCCTCTAGAGAGGCTGAGCCTCACAGGCTGAGCCTCACAGGCTGAGCCTCACCCGCTGAACCCATGGTAACCACCTCAGATCCCAACCCAGCTGGCCTGTGCTTTATCTCAGCTCCTACTCATTTTACATCCATCCTTACCCACATCCACATTCTCCAAACGTTTCCCAAACTGTTTGTCAGTTCAAACGACAGGGTTAGGCATCCATTAGCGATATTCTCCAGCCTCCATGTAGCGACTCTGTCCGTCTCTTCTCTCTCTTTCCCTCACCTCTTGTGCTCTTTCTTTTGGAATTAACGAGCTGTTCCTTTCTTAAAGGATGCGACCAGGTCAAATGTTTTGGGCTATTACCTCACAGAGGGACAGATAGGGCAACCTTTCCAGTTCTCCATGACTATCATGTACTTGTAGATGCTTCACAGAGGGCACGGGATTTGTCAAGAAGGCTGCAGCGAGAGAGAAAAGGCTATTTTCTATCCGAGTTAAAGGACAAACAGATCAGCAGCTAAGACGTTAGCTTTTCGCCCGCCAGCTTTGGAACCGTGCAAGTAGGCAGCTCTGATTCAATATGTTTTTCCAGTGTGAAAAGATGAAATCCAACTCATTAATCACTAACTCCTTAGGGAGGAGGAGTAAATCACATGTAAATCGCTACAACATTATGCAATCAGATCAGAGGGTTTATGTAATTATATATGTCTAATATGTGTTTGGCACACTGGATCGGTATGATTAAATATAAAAGCTATGACAATTTCAATTGCTGATGTCAGAGGAATATTTTCATGCGGATGTGTGGAGTTAGGCTATTGAAGATGGTTGAATTTGTGAATTCCTTAAGGTGTCTCCAGGCAGGGAAATAAATAACTTGATCACCTCTTGAAAGAGTTATAATTGGACGCATTCATTTTTCTCCTTTTTCATACATACCCTTATGGAACTACATGAGAAACATGTTAAAAAGGAACCATAAAATAGCCACGAATGAATACCTTATCTCTTATTCAGAGGCTGAATACATTAGCATATATTTCAACCCTTGCTTCACTGGAGTCGCTAATATTACAAGTAAAAGAAAGAGATTTGAAATGTTTGCTAGTTTCGAATAAGGGAACAGAGCACGGAAAAGTACTTGAAAACTGTTGTGCATAAAGAATAAATGCGCGTTCATCTTTACGCTATCCGTCAACATTCTGGGAGAATAAGCCACAAATCAGGGTGACATTCTGCATTTTGTTTGCAATAGAATTACAACGGCAAGATGTTGGATGCTGCCGGAACCGTGCCCCAACCATCAGGTTCTAAGAACCCTCCAGCACCATCTTAATCTGCATCACCATCTCTCGAGTGAACCACTGGCCTCCTCAAGACGCCTTCGCCCCCTAGCTCGGCCTCCCTCAAGACCCCCGGGGGCCTCCACTATGACCCTCCAAAAGACCTCTTGAACACTCTCCCCTCATTTACAAATCAGCGGCACGTAGATCACCACCCACCCCCACCCCCCACCCCGCCAACCCCACCCTGTGGAGCAAACAAATAAACTGATGATCATTCTCATTCGCCTCTGCATTTAGGAAGGAAAGAAGGAAGGAGAGATGATACCTGAGAGGGAAGGGAGAGGGAGAGATGACGAGAGCAGACGATGATGTACTCCGATGGTCAACTGATGAGAGACCATTAGTAAGACTACGCCAACCTATCATGCAAAGGTAAATATTCCCCTGCCTGCTACCAAACAGACGGGGCCACTAGGTGGATACAAATGCTGGAGGAATCCATTATTAAACCTGTGCATATTATCTTTAGAATCCCACTGCGCTGACTGGATGTGTGACGAATCCCAGCAAAGCACGCAGGATTCCTGACCATGTGTGGTCCGCAGAAGCTGGCATGACTTGAGATGTGTTCACGAGTATGTGTGTCTGTGTGTGTGTGTGTGTGTGTGTCTGTCTGTGTGTGTGTGTGTGTGTGTGTCTGTCTGTGTGTGTGTGTGTGTGTCCTTCTCTGCACTCCATGGAAATTCAACTGTAAATGAAAGCAGAGAATAGCCACAGGGTCGTCTGGGATTTCCACATAAGCATGGACATTAATAACCCCTCCCCCACCCATTCAATTAAAACTCATCTCAACACACAATTAAAATCAATTATTGAAGCAACTGAGGGAGAGAAATGAGAAATGAAGCTCTTAGAAAGTAGGGATCGGTTTGATCTCCATTAAAAGCGCTAAATCACTGGAGTCGCTCTCCGAGAGGAACATTCAAGATGGCACCTCGATGGAAAGATCTGGTCCCCCTTCCTCTCTACAGCTGTGTTTATGAACACAGCGCTTGGCAGCATCCGGCACCAAGCCAGAAGAAACGACAAACAAAGCATCATAGAGTTCACCGTCTTCTGTTTACCGCTGCGTCACCTGTGGCATAGTGCCTCTGTTAATCAACCTGACAACAATCACAGGTACAGGTGCTTTGTTCTACCAGCTAATGCATTTCTTATTTGATAGAAATGTAGCTTATGTTGTGTTCTCAGGGTAATATCCTGGAAGCTGTTTCAAAGTTGAGTACAGGATCCGGTAACATTACACCAGTGATGTTATTCTTTTACTCGACTATTTGCAGTTTTTTCATGTTGTTATGGTTAAATGTGACTAGGACTTGGCGCTGTCTATGGTAGCTAGAACACTCTTTTAAAATATATTCCACATCTCAGCAATCCTCCTGGGAAAATCAAGGTCAAATGAATAGATAAGCATGTCTATGTTGGGACTGACAGCCTGGAAGGAGGAAAGGGGTCAGGGAGGTGGGATTATGGTGGGTTGGCGGGGGCGGAGTGTACCTGGGAGAACGGACAATCTGCCACACTGAGGAAACCATCCCAGCGTTAATCTCAAATAATGATTGGTGGCTTCTGGAGAAGATGAGAAGGACCACACAGAATGCAAAACTGGATCCATATTTGGGATGACTTGAGAAATGTGACCGCTTTCTTTACAGATGAAATGCAGGATGAACTATGGTTTAAGGTTTAAGTGAGAGACTGTAAATGGGTAATTGGCCAATTCAAAAAGACTTCTGAGACACTTCCAGACACTCTGAAAGCATCTTCACTCACAGATACAAAGAAAAACTTATTTCAAAGTAATCAGTGTGAGAAGCAATACAGACAGCTAAAACCTCGGATTTTGCAAGGCAAAGATGTGCTGTGAATGTGGAAAAGGCTGTTTACTATCTTGTAATGCCAACTGTCTCCACCTCTCCTCCTCTCGCTCTCTCCCAGCCTCCTCTCTTCCTGCACCCCACCCTCTCCTCCTCTCCCAGCCTCCCTCTCTCCCAGCCTCCTTCTCTCCCCCTCTCCCACCCTCCCTCTCCAAGCCTCCCACCCTCTCCCAGCCTCCCCTCTCCCTCTCTCCTAGCCTCCCACCCTCTCCCTCTCATAGCCTCCCACCCTCCCTCTCCCCCTCTCCTAGCCTCCCACCCTCTCCCAGCCTCCCTCTCCCCCTCTCCCAGCCTCCCTCTCCCCCAGCCTCCCTCTCCCCCTGTCAGAGCCTCCCGTGCCTGGCTACTCCAGGTGTACCAGCAGCACTGCCCTCCATGCAACCTACTTTCACAGCTGGACTGTTGTGCTCCATGGGCAGCCCTTGCCAACACAGGCCATGCATGCTCCCACATGACAAACAACCATTAAATTCAAATTAACACTGTTTTGCATGCTCCAGTAAAACGACACAGGGTCAGGGGCTGCATGCATTAGCACACGCTTCTGTCGAATTTAGGGAACATTTGTATTGTGGTTTGTCAAGCAGACTTCCCAGGGAGTGTTCAGCTTTTTATTGCAAACTTCAGCCAAAGTGTCTGATAGATTAAATGCCAAATGCCAAAAAGCACAGCCCATTATTCATTTTTGTAAAACATGTTCAAATGTCTGTGGACTTAATACATATTAACAGAAAGAGTGAGACAAGAGGAATTCATAGTTGCTGTTAAATCACTTAGTTTAAAGTACTTTGCAATGGGGCTGAAGAGAGCAATGACATGGATCTGTCCTGTTTTGCTACGTAAAGACACAATTATAGGAGTGAAGAGGAACACTATGATTATGTGATTGAAATTGTTGTGATATTTCACAAGTGTATTTGACAGGGAGGGAGGGAGGGAGGGAGGGACGGAGAAAGGGAGGGAGAAAGCGAGGGAGAAAGGCAGAGAGAAAGCGAGGGAGAAAGGGAGGGAGAAAGCGAGGGAGAAAGGGAGGGAGAAAGGGAGGGAGGGACCTGCTGTCAGACACAGACTTCTCTCAGACACATCTATTTTTGGCTCTGCCAAATCATAATCATTGTCATCAGGACAAATCCAGAAGAATGCAATCATTTGGGCAGCAACCAGAAACAATATTTTTGTAAGGAATATAAATGTGAAATCCACCTATTCCCTGTTGAAAACAAACAAACAAAAAGACAATCCTTTGACAATCCTCTTCTAAAAGGACTGCAGGAATGGTTAACGTGGGCAGATCATTATTAAGCTAATAAGAACCTGTAAGAGCGGCTGAACAACCAAATATTTATTCTTTTGAAGCATATCTCATTGAAAAAGACGATGACGACCAAATAAGATGCTCTTCAGAACCAAATGTGTATGTAGATGAATTCCCAATGCCAGACAAGTAATAAGCAATATCTAATAAACTGACAGCTAACGCTGAAGTACATTGCCAGTGGATCGCTTACATGGCTCTGCAGACTCAATTCAATTAATTCAATTCAATATCGCTCTAATGCATTAGGATACCAAATTAATAATCATGATCATAAAGAGAACATGGATGCATCAGACCCTTCTCGTTCTCATCCCAACTAAGATCACTCGTAGCGATTGCCTCATTTGTACCCATACCTCTTCGTGGGGATCGTTCTGTCTCGCAAGAGCAAACCCTATCAGTCTTTTCGGACCCTCTTTGAGCAGTGCAGTCGATCTACCCCTCCGAATGTTTAACATCCCAGTATCATCAAGTTCAGCTCAATCCCCTTCACAAGACCTTGAAAGACCAGATGAGAAACTTGTAGACCAGACAAATCATGTCCCAGTAGATCAACACACCAGGAAACACACAGTAGGTCTACTACACACAGCACAGCTTCCCCTGCAAGTGACACTCCAGAAACGTCCTCCAACTGTAACTTGGTTCCTCTGTTTGAGGCAGAAAGCATCTCCTGTTTGATTCTGTCACTCGAAAAAAGGTTCTTTTCTGTTGAGATGTTGAAGAAAATACAGAATTTCTTCACCTGCAACACTGTATTTACTTCTTGAATTATACATGAGATATCATGTCTTGTCTCCTCTACTCTAAAAACAATCTCTCCTGTCAAAAAGGTGATTTCCTTGCAGTCCCCCTGCTGTTGTTTGGTAATGAAAGATTTGCTGCTATAGAAGATAGAGGCAACGACTAAGAGATGGAGAAAACAAAGAATGGATGTAGACACTGAACAGAAAGTACATTTATAAACTGGGGAACTATTCTGCACGAATGTCAAAGGTGAATGTAAAAAAAAGAAAAGAAAAAGACATTCCATGCATGTGAGATAATAATCTGAAATTATGTCGCATCAAGTGTTACTATGGAGACGCTAAACTGAAAATCTACTCCACAGTGCTACAAGATTTACAGTGGATGAGGCTATGAAAATAAATGGATGAACCCCGAAATACTACTCTTTCTACCCCCTTGAATTTAGCAGACATCATGTCTGAGAAAATGATCCATACCGGATATTTGGCATTGTTTTTATTTGCGCTACGTTGTGACTTAAATTAACAGTTAAAAGAGCACCCGTATATGCGCCAAAATAATTAATGTCATTGGCATGGTCGAATGAAAAACGATGTCAGTTTCCTGCTTTGGAGTGAAATATTACATTTCGCTTTACCTGGCTTCACATTGCTTCACCAATGTGGGGCCACTAGGTCTAAGAACGTCAAGTCCTATGGATTATTTCCTCATTATGTTGCCTATCATTTAGATCCAGCAATGGGGATCATAGGCTACGTCACCCTTTGACATCGTATTCTGTTCGTAGATCTGGTTGCTCAATCAACGGCTAAATTAAATAGATTCAATATTATAGCCTGTAAGATTTCGAGAGATTGATACCTCGAACTGAAGTGACTCGCATTCAGTTTGTTGTTTATGTGCAGACCTCTTTGCTTGGTAGGCGAATCAATCACGTCCATTTACACGTCTGTTGAGGCTAATTAAATTGAATTCTGAACGTGTACTGAAAGTATTTGGGCCGGTCTTAAAGTGTTCAGACGAAAGTGTAAGAACTAGCTGTTTATTCCATTTGAATCATTCCAGTTTCAGTAAAGTTTTAGACACAGTGAAAGGTTAGGAACTTAACCATACAGCCCATGGAATGGATGATATGGAACATTCAACCGCATTAAACAAAATACAAGGAAGCAACGATGGGACAAGGTGATATTGTCGTGATGTTTTACATGTGGTATGTGGACGTCATAGATATGTAACTATATTCTATCGTTTTGCAATGAGGAAACATACAAATCAACACTACGCGCGCCAGTACTGGGTAATATTAAATTGGACAAAATCTTAGTTTGACACACTAATACGTCATATATGTATATATGGGAATGACAAATGAATAGCACATAACACACACCGACCAACTAATCATTTCAACACAGGTCATAAAAAGAATAAAGTAGGCTAATCTCTCAACTCGACATGCATTCCTACAGATTGTCTTTACTTCAGACTTCGCGCGAGCCGAGCATCCCTATGCTCGGTTGGGTACACGTTGACTCGTGCTACCTGTTAACATCGGCATCACCGGAGAACACCTTCGTTGGCCGCACATGCGATATTCCGGTATTACAAGGTTTCTTACCTCTCCCTCT
Source organism: Plecoglossus altivelis (assembly GCA_036571765.1). Classification (NCBI taxonomy): domain Eukaryota; kingdom Metazoa; phylum Chordata; class Actinopteri; order Osmeriformes; family Plecoglossidae; genus Plecoglossus; species Plecoglossus altivelis. Next base: position 5,867,368 of record BROE01000005.1, on the reverse strand, counting down.
CGGTTCCTTTGACATGTTTCTTCCAGTCTTAACAGCGACCAAGACGTAGTCTGTTAATTTTTTTCAGGTAGTTACTGAGTGCACGTCCCTCTGTCCTTCTCGTCCCTGCACCTTGACGTATGCAGTAAAAACCAATCCACACGCTGCCAATGTGGATTTGAAATGAGCAGCTGCGCTCTGATTCAACTGACTCCGGATCATGTACACAGCGAATGTTTCGCTGCTGAAAACACTTTCAGCATATGCAGTTGTGCTGGTAATGCTCGTGCCCCCTCCCCTCCACAATTGCCATCTCAGAAACAGTTGAAAGGATCAGTATTCGACTGCCTCCAGTGGTGTTACGGTTCTCCATCGAAGGGCGTCCGTTCTCCGACGTGTGTCCAACCGGTGCCGACAAAGTCGGTTTCGCGTCAACAAATTAAATTACATTTGCTGACAACTACTCCTATGCGAGCCCAGAAAGGTGATTTCAAAGAAGAAACTCAGAATGCTCAAAAAGGCAGCGTGACAGCGTAAATAAGAATGACCTCTAGACTAACCTCCAGACAACAAACTTCAACATTGTCAATAGATGTAAAGAAACATCAACAACAAAACAATTACAACATCTAATTCGTTGTATTATGCGAGAAAGTTATACTGGTGGTCAATTTAGCGTGTTGGACACAATGCTAAAACTCACAGTACACGAAAACCAATCCCTATCTGACATAATCAAAAGTGAATTGACCTTTGTAGCTAACATGGAATGTAAAAGGCAATGAATAGTGTACCGCGAATCTCTACGACCCCTGTGAGATCAAGCAGTATCCTGTGACACGAACACGCAAAACCAGTTGGCCATAAGTACTAATCAGAGCACCCTTACCTCACATCCTGCCCTACTGCCCATAGTTTTTATACTTGTGGTTAAATGTACCATAGGCTATAGTGTAGATGCCCCTTCACCTTATCACAAAAAAGGGCGTTGGACTGGGAGAATACTAGCTGTATGCTCTATGCAGTGTAAATCACGCAAGCGACTGGGCTGAACTAGTACGTCTGTCAACACACTCCCAGGGATCACTGTAAATTAGATTGCAACACATGCTAGATGAAGGCCCAGACTGGCCACAGAGGATCTACGGTACTGATCCATCTTGCTAGATAGATTTCTCTGTCCTGACACGGAAACCCAGCTTGAGCTTATGGTCCAAGATGACTCACTATCAACACGATATCACAGCAAATACCAACGGCAAACGTTAATATTAAAACATGAGAAGTCCTATTATTGACAAGGTTCTGCTCAAGGCATTCGTGTTTGACATTTCCTTCACTCAAGAAAAAAAACTAAACATGGAAGTCACATCAAATGTCAGTCTTGGTCCAATGAAGCACATGGGAGTCGGTAATGTTGTCCACAGCAGAGCACAGCATGGGAGCAGGTTCAACACATTCGACTGCACATACCAACACAAAGAGCTCATGTCTGGTTCCCAAGATCTATTTACTCTCCGGTCTCATTTAATGAATATTGATAGTGCCCATAAGGCCTGGAGTCAAGTCACTGTGGAATAGATGCTCTACATTCCCACTACTCTTGAGGGATGCAGGTCATTTGTACCAGCCAGGAGAGCCAATGACAAAGCGCTTCTGGCCCAAGACGACGTATTGAGATTCTAACCAATCTAACCAAAAGGAAAGTCATCTGTGCCAGGAAGACAGGCAAGATAGATGGCATTGATTAAGCTGAACGACCTGACTGACTGGAAGCGGAGGCGAAAAAAGTTATTCAATTATTATTTTTTTTCTTGCTTAAAAGCAATCTCTTTTACGCCAAAATAACAGGAGACGGCTGTCTCCAATCACAACAAGGGTTCGTCTAGGACAGACAACACCGAGATCCACCGAGATTCGCTTCGCACAAAGGTTTATTGGAAAGCACCCGTGAATACATGATTTGAACACTTTAGAAAAACACAAAAGTAAGATTAAGAAAACAAAAGTTCTCAAAATCCTCAAAAAGACCCAAGCACAGAGGCTTGTTTGTCTGATGTTTATCCTTTTACTCAGTGGTGATACAAGTAAAAACCATCACTTGGTGAGGCTACTGGAGAGCACTTACCTGTCAACAAGCAATCTAACCAGTTTTCTCCCATACAGAGGCACACAGCTATTATTAACACAGCGTTTTAAGAGAAAGGGGGAAGCACCAGTCATAAGAACCTGCAATTGACAGGTTTGGCTCTCCCCAATATCTAGAGGAACACTAACAACCGTTTGTTGGTGCTTCAGCCAACAACACAGTAATTACAACATACCTTAAGAAGCACTTCATTATCACCTGTATACGTGTACTGCATTCATACGAGCCATACAGCCACTGACTTGTTTTGTGCAGAGGAGGACGGGAGAGCTGTTTTGTAATGTAGTTCAGGTAAAAAGCTTTGTTTGTCTTCTTTTTTTAAGGTTGACTGGAGACTTCCTGCCTTGGGATCATTACCTCAGCTCCAGCCCTCCTCCAGACAAGAGCTCAACGCCCATGATATCATCCCAGAGTCTGATCGTCTCGTACGGTGACGGAAGAGTCGGAAGCGGCCCAGAGGAAAAACCCATAAAAACCCCCTCCTTATCCTGATTCAACAGATTGCAACGTGTCATCTCCATGGAAGCCGGAGCATGGAGATGACTACAGTAGTCATTGTGCTCAGCCACATTCATTTGGTTAGTAATGAGGATAATGGCTCTGGCGGCTATTAGGTTTAGCTACCAAACAGGAACGACAGAACTAATATAACCTGGCACTCTGGGGATTGACATCACTGAGCATGTGGCCTCCGAGTGAATGTACCTGAATTTAAATATCAAAATGTACTGAGATAAAATACAAGGCTAAAGTGCCACATTTATGTTGATCGTATGCTAATAACGCATCAGCTAGCATAATATACATTTGTCTACTTTGGCATCTATATAGAATTCATCAATTTGATCAAGCGTGGTTCACATGACAAAAATACATCAAAGCAACCAAAATCTATTTCATTATCTTCTGGATTTACAAAGAGACGGATCTTGTTATCAAGTGCCTGTAATGTCTGGGTAGGCAACAGCCACTTGAACGCACAGGTTCGCATCAACTAGAACACGTCTGTACCGCGACAATAGAACAATAATTAGAAAATAGCACGCGCACGCATAACAAATATGATTCTCTCCCTATTTCAAGCATGAAAGTACTTTCTACATTCAACTCAAATGTTATCCCACCGCGATTCCAATTAGTTTTTCGTCTGTGGCTTGGAAGAGGAAAAAAAAGCATGCACGGGCACCCACACAAAACAGAAGTGAGAGAGAGATAGAGAGAGAGACAGAAAGAGACAGAGAGACAGAGAGATAGAGAGAGAGAGAAAGAGAGACAGAGAGAGAGAAACTGATTCAAAGTGAGCTAATGCTCCAAGTCACTTGGTCCCCCTTGTCTGAAGAAGATCCCCATGGGTGAGCTTAGAGTCTGAGTGTGCCTCTCCCCTGTCACAGCTACTCTCATGTCCTGCCTGAGAACTCCTGACATCCAGCCCCCCTCCAGTGAACGTTCACAAGATACTTTGACTGAATCATTTAACAGCCATTTTGGCCAGGGCATACACAGAGGTACGCTCACTGGAGGGAATGGCAAAGCATCAAAGTGTTGTATGTTAGTCGAAAAGACAAACATGCCATGAAGATGTTTCCGGATTCTTAGAGGTCTTTGATGGCTGCGTCCGGTGTGGAAGTAGTCTGTGCTTTTCATTTCGTTCCATGTTGCCGTCTTGAAATAAAAAGCGCATGTAATCCTTTGGGAGGTTCGTATACCGAAAAGTGGTTCGATAATCTTTTAATGCTTTGTAATAATGTTCTCACTAAGCTTAGCAAAAGTGGCCCAACTTTCCCAAAGGAATACTCCCATGACAGTCTGGGAAGTTTAACAAGAAACATATGAATGGTAACACAATTATGCAAACTCCTGCAACATCTGCATCTGTAAACTTAATCTGATGCTAACATATAAAATAGTATAAATATGATTGTTTCCCCCCACTAACTCATCACTTCTTGATCCTTGAACTAAATAATGATCGTATCTCTGCTTGGCATCTGGACAGTAGGATATTTAGAACGGCAAAGGGGCCTCCTATTGGCTGTCCTGCGGTGGAACTGGAGCAGGAGGAGACTGGATTGGCTGGAGGAACTCTGAGGTGAAGACAGCTTCTGCATACTCTTCACACACATCCTGGAACTCTGCAGCCACATCTTCCAGAGCCTCCGACATCAGCTCCTCAGCCAGGCTGGGGAGACAGAACAGACAGAGAGGAGAGAGCGACACAGGGAGGAGAGACAAACAGACAAAGAGAGAGGAGACAACAGAGAGGAGACAACAGAGAGGAGAGAACAGAGAGGATGGAACAGAGAGGAGAGAGAGAAATATGAACTCTGATTACCCATCGACACGGATAAAACTGAACAAATGCCTCTAAAATAAAATGACAAAGTTGACAAAAAGAAAAGTCCCTCATCACAAACGTGATCTGTAACAGAATACTAGTTGTGTGTGTGTGTGTGTGTGTGTGTGTGTGTGTGTGTGTGTGTGGACAGTATACATCTATCCTGAGCCTTAGATGAAGACTATCTGTCGGGTTGAGCATCTGTGGCAGTGACAGGCCTAGCAGAGAGTCTGTGATCAGTCACTAGGGAAGTGTGCTGCTCACGCACTCTGCATGCTCATTAACTACACATAAACACTCACACTCGCACACAACACAACACACGCAAGCCAACAGCAAGGGAGATATGAAGACACTGATAGACAGATTGAAAAAAAGGTATTTTGATAAGTATCTGATATGTTTGAAATGTCTGTAAAAAAAGTGACTTTTTCTAAAACAGCTATTCCACTTCCCTATAAGCTAGGCCTTTCCAGAATCCTAGGTGATAGGATACCATTCCTGCCACTCAGCTGTTTCCCAATGAAAGAACTACGATCAAGTCCAATTCCTGCCAATCACGGCGACAGTGACTGAGGAGCAGTTTGTCCCCTGTGAGCAAGGTCACAGTTTGGTGGTATCACATCTCGACTAAAGAATCTTTAAAGCAATTCACACTCCCACGCACCCACGGAGAGAGAGAGAGAGAGAATAGGAGAGAAATCTAGTCCTTAGCATCTCTCTCTCTCCTTTAGGGATGTGGCGAGCGAGAAAATAGCCAAGCTATTCAATTACTCCCTCGTCTCACTGGCAGACTTCCTTTGCTGCTCTGGCCGACTCATTTGAAGGCACTCGCAAAGAGCGACTCATCTGCAGTGCACCAACTTAAGAATTCTGTTAAGTATGCTAATGTATGGCTGGGAGACAGAGAGAAGAGAGAACAGCAGAGACACACTAAGGCTGCCAGAGAAATTCCAAGGGTGTGAAGTCAACACAGCCAAAGCACTGGATGTAAAGCAGAGTGCCTGTAAAGGCAACATCGTGTTTTGGGTGTGTGGCGCTGCCCCGGGCTAGTGAGTAACACAAGCACACGCCTCCCACTGTGATCAGAACTCTGCAGGAACTGACATCACCGAAAGGACCGCAGCAAGCCCGCGCAACCCTCTAAGTGTAAAGAAGGATTTTACAGCGCTCCCTCCAACGCAGCACGAACGGCTCGAAAACAGATGGGATGACAATACAAGTGCACAGGAAGTGAGAAGACAAAAGTCAATGCAAATGTGGACTGGGAAGGGTGAGGGGAAATCCACAAAAGCCTAGAGTTTTAATCCTGCTGCTGGACCGAAGCCAGCGGACGCCGCCCACCTGTCAGCGATGGCCCAGGGGTTGAAGCTGCCGATGGCCTCGTGAGCCACCAGGCGGAGGTAGGCCTCGTGGTCTTCTCTGTAGCGCAGGATGCTGCTCAGGAAGCTGCCTGGCACCGAGACCGGCGTCCCCCCTCCGGCCCTCGCCGGGACGGCAGGACGACCACCGGGCGCCGCGTCCTCTGGAGAGCCCTCCTCTGTGGAGCCAGGCTGAGGGGTGTGTCTGGAAAGATGAGCGAGAGAGACAAGGAGAGAGACAGAGGCAGAGAGAGAGGTAGAGAGAGACCGAGGGAGAGACATAAAGTTTGAGAGAGAGAGAGAAAGACAGACAGACAGAGAGAAAGAGAAAAGTCAGGCCTGGCTGGCTGACCGGACCTCATGCGGCCTTTTCATTACTTTGACCGATTTTATTCAGCCTGTTTCAATTGGCTCCATCTGTCAAAGGAAGTGGAAAATCAGTGGCACAGAGAAGTGAACTGTTACTCATTGAGTTAAGGAGCCTGGCCACTGGGAGAATGACTCCCAAGCAGGTGCGACGTTCAGCCAGGCCCTGGTAACCATCTAATCCTTAGATTGGTCCGTGGCCATGCCGTGGTCAAGACACACTAGGACCTGCCAGGGGGTGTGTGTGTCAGAAGGGCTCTGACCAGTCCCTCTCTCTAGGTTAAGGGAGCAGAGGGGCTTAACTGGGAGATGCAGAGGCCACAGTTTTTAATCCTGTCGGTGAACAAATCACCCCAGCTCTGGCAACGGCACTCTCCTAGCTGGGCTATATTTAGAGACCCAGCAGTAGCTCCGCAAGCAAGACACATCTCTGCTGCGCTCCCCAGCCTAATGCAGTCCACCCAAGCCTCAGCCCACGATTCAGGCTCGAACTCAGCCCCAGCCTCAGCCGCTACCCCAGCCTCAGCCATAGCCTCAGCCCCAGCCCTCGCCTCAGTTCCACTGGCAGCCTCATCCCAGTGGGAGGGTGTGTCAGAAGATGTGTCAGGGTGGTTAATGCATTTAGCCTGCCTGCCAACCCGCTTCATCCACAGACTACACGCATTTCCTCTCCAATTGGGATATTGAAGGGCCATTGTGGCCAACAGTACAGTCGTTTCCCATCCTGCCACGCACAGCAAGGTGCCCTTTCCGTCCACATAGTAGACTAATATACCTTAGATCTAAAGCAATCGGAAGCCATCCAACCATAGCCTTCCAGACTGAGGGCTTGAACCAGTCTGTCACCCAAGTCAGGAAACATCTCTTGAGAATTGTCAAGATGCAGTATAAGGTAGAAGATGAATGCAGCATATTTATGAAGAGCCGTGATTTAAACATTTCTGAGTTGCGAGCAAGGTGAGGTGAATGATAATTTATCTGGTAATGGACCTGAAGGGTACGGTATAATCTCCTCCCTGTCTGTACAAGCCCCACACCATCCCCTCCATGCACACTGTCTGTCGAGTGGTCCATGATGGACAGGAAGAGGAGGCTGTAGTCAAATTGCAGCCTGTTCAACCTCCCACTCCCTGAGGAACCCTGTGGAGTCCATCACAACACAGACAGCTTTCCTCCACACGGCTTACAGTCAACAATCCCAAACGAGCTGCGGCACGTGAGCGCCCGCGAGCGACGGCGGACAAGCGGTCTTGACGACGGAGGAGCTGTCCTCCGGCGCGAGGTGCACGAGAGCCCGCTTCGGAATGACCGGCACGTTTGTTCTTCCACAACTCCAGCAGCGCATCCCCTTGGAAACGCCAAAGCGTAGCCACGTCCTGGAGGGAAGCCATCAAACAGGATGCAGACAGGAAGTATTGGGGCTGAGTCACACAGGGGGAGGGGGAGGGGGAGGGAGGAGGGATTCAGACTACAGCCAAAGGGAACATGAAGAGACTCAGGGAGGGGATGAAAGATCAAGCCATTGCAGGCCAGCGAGTAGTCCTGAGCTGAGGCATGGGGAAGAACCGCTGTGATCCTGGTCTTCTTGATACCGTCGGTAGCTCTCCACATGTTCCCATCTGGATGATCTCTGAGCCCTGACCTGCGAGGGACCAAGCATGCAGTGATGGAGGGGCCGAGGGGGCCGTGAGTACATGGCAGATCTGCTGAGAGCCCTATCTTCTGTAACAAGGTTACAGCTTGCTCCCAGAGATGGGCCCTCAGAGGATGGTTAAAAGAGACGACTAACGCGCACCAGGAGGATGAAAACAAAGAAGCAGAGCTGAGCACATCAGAGACCCACAACACCCACTATCCACAGCATGGCTGTCCTTTTGATCTCATCATCGATTGGCTTGGGGGAGGAGCCATCTGTGGTCAGTTGGCGTCTAAGGAGAGGGGCTTTACAGGCTTGGGGCTTTGAGTGCCTGGGCCACTAACAGCGGGTCCTTGCCTCTCATCCTTCGCTCCGATGATGCGTAGGAAGACTGCCCCCCTCCGTCTCCTCCTCTCCCCCACTGTCACGCGTCCACATGTGCATAAACAAACACCCAGTCCTGGAGCTTGTCCGTAGAGAACACGCTACGTCTTCACACCTGATCTGTTTTGCACAGCCGTTTCAAGTACCGTTTAAATGTTTTCTACATTAAGCAACTGAACAAGGAATAGGCCATGAACTTGAAATACCACAAACACAGAGCAAACACAGAGAGGCACTTGGGCACGGATCCACCGGCTCAAGAGGAGTTCGGCTAAGATACAAATAACAACTGGCAAAGAAATAGGATTGAGCACTTCTGGAAAAACACATCAACGGAAATGGATCACCAACGATCCAGGCCTCATCTCCCTGCCTGCCCTTCGTCCTCCGTCCTTGCCTGCCCTCTGTCCTCCATCCCTGCCCTCCGTCCCTGCCTTCCGTCCTCCGTCCCTGCCCTCCGTCCTCCGTCCCTGCCTTCCGACCTCCGTCCCTGCCTTCCGTCTTCCGTCCCTGCCTTCCGTCTTCCATCCCTGCCTTCCATCCCTGCCTTCCATCCCTGCCCTCCGTCCTTGCCTTCCGTCTTCCATCCCTGCCTTCCGTCTTCCATCCCTGCCCTCCGTCCTCCGTCCCTGCCTTCCGTCTTCCATCCCTGCCCTCCGTCCCTGCCTTCCGTCTTCCATCCCTGCCCTCCGTCCCTGCCCTCCAGCGTGAAATCAAGGGAGCCCTCTCCGATAAAAACGTTGGCTTTGTGCTTTTCAGCCTACAATATCCTCAAAGACGCCAGAACTGATGCGAATAATGAATGTGCTCTGCTAAGCTGTACGAGCAGTCTTCCTGGAGTGAAAGAGAGGAAAGCGTTATGATATGCGTGCGAGCGCACACACACGCACGCACACGCACACATTGGGTCTGCTGTTGCCTGCAGAGCTGGAGTCTCCTGTCTCTCCCTGCACCAAGCAGTGTGGGATGCAAACACAGGTAATCAGGGTTTAGACAACATCCACAAACCTAATGAGCCCCTCAACACTCCTAGGCAGCAGGGCCTGCAATCCACTGCCTCACACCCACCACTCTAATCATCGCTCTCGTAGATGCAGCCAACATCATGGCTGTTACACACACACCACGCACGCAGGCATGCAGGCACGCGCACACACACACGCGCACACACGCGCACACACACAAGCCCCCTCTAGAGGCGCTCTGTAGTACGAGCTGGGCTCGGGGACTTCTCCCCCAGCTCAACATATCCCACGATGTGAGGCTCTACAGACACTGCGTGAACAAAGACTCATTAGCAATCATATCAACGACTCTCGATGAAGCTGATCCCAGTATGAAGCGTTGTTCCCTCTCCAACAATATCTCATCATGCTGATATCTGCCAGGCCAACTAAATGAACTTGAATAATGATTATGTTTTGATTGCACCCTTTACTTCTGCCTTGCCATGTGGGTTGCATATACAGCCTGGACGCTGCCGTCCACTTCTTGATGGCTCGATGGCTTCCAAGTGCTTTGGTGAGAGGCGTAGCCTCTGGCCAGGCAAAAGCAGAAGATAACAGAGCCGTGAATCGAACAGATAGGGGCCACGTACCAGGATGATGGAACCTCGTCTGATTGAACAGCGTGCTGATCGGCCGCCGTACAGCAGCGGCTGATTGGCCGCTCCGCAGCACGATCAAAATCGCCACAGGTTCGAGGTGGGATTCGGTTTGAGCCTGGTTACGTCTCGTCGCCCTCCAACAAGGATCGCTCGCGCAAACCAACCAGAGGGCTAGGATCCCACACAGGCTGCACACCACCTGAGAGCACCCAAGCTGTTATCTTAAGAGCTTCTCTTGAAACGGCGTAATCTCCTGCCTGCTTATCTGGCGGTGGAGTGACGCTTCGCTCCCCGACGACGCGTCGAGCGCGTCTCACTTCAGCCAGGACACATGCGACCGGCAGAAGCTGACGGGAAATGGAAAAAAAGCAGCTCTTGAGCTCGAGGACTGAGGTGAGGGCAAGTTGGAAATGTATTCTAATGAGGCAGGTGCTGGCTTGCCTGCGTTGGTTCCTACGCAGAAGCTGCATACAAGCAGGTGCAGTCTGGAACAAAAGGTTATTTTGGCAGATATATAAGCGCCTTGGAAAACCCATCCTTTAGCGATCCCAGGTGACTCGACTCGCTTACCAGGAACTAACAAAACAAGTTTTGTTGAGCTTCCTTTTAACAGGCTGGCTGCCCTTAGGAGCAGCTGCTTTGAGCAACAACACAAGAGAGAGAAATTCCAGGGAGGTTGTGGGGGGAAAAACAAGCCTCTAATTGTCATGTTTGCAGTGTGGGATCAATAAAGTTTTTTTCTTCGCCAAAGTGCTTGGTTGACTCATTTTCAGCGAGCAAATCGACAATTGCTGAAAGAGAAGATGTGAACTACTGAATGCGCCGGTCCGGGTCTTGGCTGGCCGTGGGAATGAGATTGAGGCGCCATCGACAGCATGAATCAATGTCCATTGATTTTCAAATCAGACCCCACCCTCATGGTCACACACAACATTGTACTGTATTGTAGGCACTAAGAAATAATGATGCCATCGCAGACAAGCGTACACTCGTCAATACCAATACGCGCAGTACAGTCCAGCCTGCCACTATCCAATGCGCTGCCTAGCTACTGAAGCCAAACCAGTGGCGGTGCCGAAATGAACAAAGCGCTCCGCTAGTTTTGTCACAGAGAGCCTGTGGAAGAGCTGTGGCAATGGTGGCACAGCACAGGACGTTCACAGGAACCCCAACCCTGACACAAGTGGGCCCAAGCTTGTCATTTACTGGGGTGTGAGAGACACACAGAAAGTCTGCGTGCGTGGTGTCTGCTGCTATCTTCACAGAGGCAGGATGCAGGGCTGAGAGGACAGAGCCAGGTGCCAGTTCTGCCACCACAGGATCAATAACGCACACCTCACAGAACCTAGCCGCCGCTGCCTTCGCAGCGTAGAAGCTGGTGGAAGAGGGGGGGGGGGGGAGGAGAAAAGAGAGACAGGAAAAGAAAAAAAACTTCAAAGACCTGTCTGCAACACTGTCTTTTGTTGCGTCTGAAATCTGAACATAGAGCGAGGGGCAGATGGGAGGAAAGGGGGGAGGAAGAGACGAGACAGGGAAGACGCAGGAAGAGGCTTCAGCACAGGGAGTACGGCCAGGCAAGGAGCAGAGTCTGACTGAGAGACTTTAATCTGCTAATGGCGTGGCTTGAAGCGGGTCCCTTAAATCACGCTGGCACATCTGCCCTGCCGCTCAACAACTTCCTTCTGCTGTCCGCAGCTAGCTCCCGCTCGCTGCCTGGCTCCCGCTCGCTGCCTAGCTCCCGCTCGCTGCCTAGCATCGCTGGCTGCCTAGCTCCCCCTTGCTGCCTAGCTCCCACTTGCTGCCTAGCATCGCTGGCTGCCTAGCTCCCGCTCGCTGCCTAGCTCCCGCTCGCTGCCTAGCATCGCTGGCTGCCTAGCTCCCGCTCGCTGTCTAGCATCGCTGGCTGCCTAGCATCGCTGGCTGCCTAGCATCGCTGGCTGCCTAGCTCCCCCTCGCTGACTAGCTCCCGCTTGCTGCCTAGCATCGCTGGCTGCCTAGCATCGCTGGCTGCCTAGCTCCCGCTCGCTGTCTAGCATCGCTGGCTGCCTAGCTCCCCCTCGCTGCCCAGCTCCCGCTCGCTGCCTAGCTCCCACTTGCTGCCTAGCATCGCTGGCTGCCTAGCATCGCTGGCTGCCTAGCATCGCTGGCTACCTAGCTCCCCCTTGCTGCCTAGCTCCCACTTGCTGCCTAGCATCGCTTGCTGCCTAGCATCGCTGGCTGCCTAGCTCCCGCTCGCTGCCTAGCTCCCACTTGCTGCCTAGCATCGCTGGCTGCCTAGCTCCCCCTTGCTGCCTAGCTCCCACTTGCTGCCTAGCATCGCTGGCTGCCTAGCTCCCGCTGGCTGCCTAGCTCCCCCTCGCTGCCTCCTCACACAGCTCACTTTGACTGACCCTCATTAGCCGATTCCGCAGCAGGTGAAGCCAAGACATTGGACAGGAGATGTCAAAGATTTGGGCCGTGTGTGTGTGTGAGTGTTTGGAGAGAGAAGAGGTGGTTGAGGGGACGGGTGAGGAGTGTTAATGCAAAACTAAGCAGGGCAAACTAGTTTCCACGACATCCTTATCTGACTATAGAGTCATCAAGTGGATAAAGTGAATCTTTTTTTTTTTTTTGGCAGACTTCCTATTTTGTCCAGCTCTTTCATCGTCGGTTAGAATGATTTTCCGCCCTGTAATTATCCCATTACCTTGTCGGCTGTCGCTTTGGCACCTGTTAATTAGCGCTTTGCTGAGCCTTTGAGTTCCAGCTTGATGAGTGGAGGACAGGTTAAGTGATGTCACCTACCACTTTACTCTACAATAATTCCAAAACAAAGTGAAAACTCCACAGGCCTGATGACCCAAGTAAAGCATGTCATCTCATTAGAATACTACAGTCAGCACAACCTAGTTATCCATGAATCTGAATAACTGCAGTGAGACAATATCAGTTAGGCCTCCTGGGCGTCTATTCATTCAGCCTTGAAATTAAAAAAAAAAAAAGTTATTTCCTTGAGAACCACAGAGGCACTAGCAAGCTGGCTACTGCAGAGTCTAACAGCGGAAGGAATCACAGGTACGTCACACACAGGTGCAGGAAGAAGAGGTGATGGCAGCTCACCCCATCTCATTGGGCTTCTCTGGGATGATGTCACCCGTGGGGGCGTGGCTTGGGGCTGGTCTAGACTTGGTAGACCAAAGAGAAGCTGTCCTGGGAGAGGCTGTCCTGGGAGAGACCATCCTGGGAGAGGCTGTCCTGGAGCCTGGAGCAGGTGGCTGGGTCCCTGAAAAACATTGAGAGCGAGGGAGGGGAAGGTGAGTGATGACAGAGGAAGTAAGTATTGCCCTAATTGTTTGTTTGTTTTTAAACGCCTACACACTGTCGCCACCTGGAGGACAGCAGAGGACAAACACATTAAAGGAACATGTTGAAGGAAACTTATTAGAGGGTAAGATATTGCAAGTTTCATAGGTACAGGGGATGGATGGAGTGGATTGAGGGTGTTGACTTGGTTGGTTGACCCACCGGTGGCCGCATCTCTTTCACCGTAGCACGAGTCAGAGTAGGAGATGGTGGCAAACCGCCTCCTCACAGCCTCCTGGTCTCTCTGTCCAGGCAGGAAGAGACACGACAGATCAGCAATGTACTCGCCAGTTGCCATTAAAGGAGCCTTTCAATCAAGTCTTCTGTGGCCACATGCCACGTCAACGATAACAATCCCAAGCTAATAAAAAGGTTGGCAGACGCCAGACTCACTCTAAGGACGCCACGCCCCAGACGGAAGCTGTCAAACAACTCAGAGGAACCATAAACCAACCCAGCCAGTCCTCTCAGACTCCCCAAGACCTTTCAGCTGTGACCTTTTCCAGAGGTCAGACACCCTGCCCCCTCCCCCTCCTCCCCTCTCACCTCTATCTCCTCCATTCTCAGCAGCATGTCGTCCAGGGTGGGGGCCAGGAGCCGTCTCCTGGCTGGCCCCTCAGACAGCCTGTCTGTCTGGGTTGTCCAAGCTGTCTGCGCTGCCTCGTCCAGCAGCTCCTCCAGCAGAGCCTCGCTGACCTGCGCAGTACTCTGCTCAGCCTGCAGGGGGAGACACTGCAAACAGGAGCGCATGGGTTCACAGCCTTGCAGATGACAACAGTCAACTCATTAGCTCTGAATAGTATCAAATGTCCTCTAATGATTTGGATCTGATTGGATTCAATTCAAGGTAGGACGAGGACAGCGAGACTTGACATCCATCTTTCCATCAGTCTCTAGGTGATCTTCATAAAGATCTTTTTAGAAGATATGACACTGCTAGCTTCAGACAAAAGGACCTTACAATGACAATATCCAATGTGGTCATGCATCCATTTGTAAGATAGAAACATCATTACCTATTACCATACCCTACATCAAAATACTAAATATATTTACACTTGCTTACTCAAATATATGTACGTTTCTGTAACCTAACCCCTTCATTTATTCGACCTCCAAGCACAAGGCTTTGATGGACCCAGACTGATTCTAATGAAACTTCTAGTCAGCCTTTCCTATTCATAATTTTCAAGTTCTTCCTGTCATCGACTCTTTCTTCTTTGACATCATCAAAACAACTCAGCTTTCATCTAAATACTGGGCAGCACGTCTGCACTGATAGAACAGGCCAGTGGCATCATGAAAGCCTAAACTGAAAGGAGGATTTTTTTTTCTCTCTCTCTCTCCCAGACTTCAAAAAGGATTGGCTTTGTTGATGTGCTAATCCACTCCAACTCCTGTTTCGACTGATTGGAGAGAAGGACTTGAAGCTTCCCTGTCTCCAGCCTGGCCAGACCCAGGCTGTCCCAGGGTGAGTTCTCCCTGCCCCATCGCTCTCCAATCAGCAGGAACAAGCTCTCCGACACACCTCGTCTACCAGTCCTCTCGATCTACTGTGACTCTCTGCCCTCTCTGCACGGGAACAACCAGGTCGACACACACAAGTCATAAATTCTCCATTCGTTCTGGCCAGGACACAAATCTGAGAGTAAATACCAGCCGTATGGATTTTTCAATAACAAATGAGACGTGTATCGATTTCCCCATCTGACTCGAACACATTCAGGGGAGAAGCTAACAGCTTTCTGTAGCTGGACATGGTAGCACTGTGAGTATGTGTTTCTGCGCGTGTGAGTGTGTCTGCAAGAAAGAGAGCTAGTTACAGCCACCTGAGCCTGGCCCGACTGTGTCTGCAGTCTTCCTCCAGTCTCCTGATCCCCTCTCTCTGCCCATTGTGCTGAAGAACCCACATCACACCTGCAGAATGAGATAAGCAAACGCTCTAACACACCCAGAGCAGGCCACCACCAGTAGGCTGGAAGAGAAGCGGGTACCACCGCTCCGTACCTCAGTCTGTGGATCCGTCCGACTGCCTCCTGACTCAGCCGGTCCAGCTCCGTCAGCCTCTGCCTCGTCATCTTATCCAGCCAGGCTTGCCTAGGCCGTCAATCACCGGGGAAACAAAACAGAAGTCGCTTCGATTAGCTCCCCTCCTTCGCTATTCTCAGCACCAAACCCGAGCCGGTTGCAAGGCTTTGATTATTTAGAGCTCACAATGGCTCTAATTAAAATCGGACCGAGCGAAAGAAATACGTGGAACACTCAATCTATAGAGATTTACTGCGGGTCTCCTTATAAATCAACATGCTACAAGGTGATGGGGAGTTGAGGTATGGGGGGGGGGGTTGTGCTGCAATCTAGAGAACATCCAGACTTAATTTATTGGAAAGATTAACTTCGAATTGGAATCAGAGTACAGCCCTGGGCTTCCAGCAAGTAGAGTATGACATCAAGATTTAAAATAACTTCATTACGGAAAATGATGCCCGCCATAAATACTCCTGTTCACGCGGGTAACTACTGGCTCAATCATTTGTCCTGTTTCCTCCAATATAAGATTAATATTATAAAGCAAAAGTCCATTACACTCCTACCAAACATGCTCTAACTCAGTCATTCATGAGCTGTTCCACTTTCCGGCCAACTTGCATAGCTCTAATATTTTTGCGCATCCCCGACAACATATCCGATTAACGCCATCACGAGAGTCAAGCGGGTCGCCTTCACGGATAAAATGTATTTGAGCGATTAAAGAAGACCGTGTCCATCAGCGCTCCAGTAAAAGTGGAAACCAACGTAACTACAACTATTTCTATAGTTTCATATTACATGAAGTTGAATAACAAACTGCTGTATTGGCTACGCACACAACTGTGATAATTATTTCTGTGAAAAAATAGGTCAGGTCTAGAACTTGTGGTGAAGTTCTAAACGTGACTTTTAATCACCTGAAGAGGTTGTTTATCATCAACAGCTAAAAGCAACGTGGTTGTTCTCTAAACCCCACAGATTGTATGGTCGAGCGGTTTTTCCATCGACCATAACAGGTCACCCTCACCGAGACAGCTTTCTATATTGTTGTTACAAACGGAGAAAAACTACACTACATTATCCATAGGGAACACCTATGAAAATGACTAATATGATTCAAATTCCATCAGAAGTTCCAAACGATTAATCTTTGGATGAGATTTTGACATTGGAATTATTGAAATAAATTCATGTCTATTTAAAGAGGTGAATTCAAAACCAACCAAAAGAAATTCTGGCTTCGCCCCTGCCTACCGCCACAAATACAATGACTTTCTGTAGGAAACATTGTCTGTCGTCTCATGTGCTGGCTTAAAGAGGACCTGGGGGACTGGAGGTGATTCTAACCTGACAGCTTCGCTCTGGGCTTGTTTTTTCTTGTCCAGGCTTAATCCCTGTTCTGACGTCACCTGGTCCTCTCCCATAAGCCCCTGCTGCTGCAGCTCTGGGGGTGCTGAGGTCAGGGGACTTGAGGGCGGGGAGGCGGGAGGCTCGGATGAGGCTGCGAGGGGAGGCTTCCCAGGGGAGAAAAGACATCGAGGTTCTGGCCTCCTATGAGGGAGACTGAAGTCACAGCAAAGGAGGAAAGTTCATTAATGGAAGCAAGGAAGATGGAAGAAAGGGAAAAAGAAATAGAGGCAGATACAGAAAGAGAGAGAGAGAGAGATAGAGAACAGATGAATGCAGATACTGTTTTTGTGTCGCTTTTACCAATTATCTTTAGGTAGAGAGAGAGAGGTAGAGACAGAATGACAGAAAGAGAGAGATCATATTTGTTCCCACCGTTGTCTGGGAGGAGAGTGAGGGGATGTGGGGATCCAGGGTAGAGAGGGCTCTTTCTCTCTCTGTGGAAGCTGGATGACCCTCAGTCTGGACGCCACAGTGGGCTGCTGGAAGCCCACGTCCCGTAGCTGGCCCCCTGGCTTCTGAAGAGACAGAATACACATCTACTGTGTGGGGATGTGATCATCTCATCTACAGCATGTTGATGACACTGAGGGTGGGTGGGGCTCAGCTGTCTACCTGTCCTCCTTCTCTGAGCTCTCTCTGCAGGACCAGGCTTTCCAGACCAGCCCGCAGCACCTGGTTGCGGTCCAGGGCAGCAGCCTGACTGGAGCTGGGGGGCTGGGGGATCCTCCTACCTGCCACACACACACACACACACACACACACACACACACACACACACACACACACACAAGGACAACATCCATCACAGGAGCTACGACGCTAGGCTACATTGCTCTAGAATCACACTCAGTACAGTTGCTGCGCTTATGACCTCCGAGTATAACGCTGTACCTTCGACCTCACTCACGGACAGAGTCGTCCCTGTTTGTTTAAAGATGTAGAGAGGTTGTTAGTACAGCTGTTGCCAGGGAAACAAAGAAGCATTAGATGCACCCAGCTCACAGGCGGGCCTCCCTACCCAGCAGGTGCTGCCCGGTCACACGCACAGGCAGCCGCAGAGAGACCACGGCCCCACCGCACTCTTAAGCCTACTGTTCTCTCCATGAGCAGGGACCCTCATTAAATCCCCCCCCTGGCGCAGCCATTAAGACCCAGCAGGAAGCCCAAACACAGCAGAACAAGAGGCCTTCAGGTGATTTGCTGAGCCACGGGAGATGGGAATGATTAGCCCCCTCATTGTTAATGAACAAGTGAAGAAAACAAACACATAAGGCACTGGGAGGGAGGGTGATTTAGACGGAGGCCTTGGAGGAGATCTGTTTGCTTGACACGCTATTTGTCAACTGCTGCGGAGGCAGCAAAGCTCTCTGCTGTTCACTTGCTTTAAATGATTTGGAAAATTGCGAATGAAATTGCCTCGCAAAAGATATTGATGTTGCAACTATAAGACATGAGCCCCGAAAGAGTAAGAGAAGATAATTATCCTAATCGGAATGCTAATATAATTTCCATGCCACAGCTGACTTGAGAAATAATGAGGCCGTCTCTCTGCTGGCTCATTCAGACAGATGGAGCATCTCCTCAGATCTCACCAGGAAAGCTCCTCTTGGGGCCCACGGCTCTCCGGGCCCCTTGGAGCCCCCTGGTGGCAGGGACCCTGGCTGCACGGGGAGGCGACGAGCTGCGATGCGGAGAGCGCCGGCGTGCAGGGGAGGAGCTGTGAGCTCGGGCGGGTCTCCTCTGTGGACCGGCTCGTTTACTCAGTGCTGATTCAAGGGTCTATGACACAAGAGCAGGAAATGAACTGCAAGTCTGATATCTCAGAAGGCTAACAAAACCTAAGAAACAGTGTGGGTGTCATAACTACATGCACCGAACCAAATATAGCTTTTAATTCACAGCCTTTCATAACTACAGTAAAATGAAGAAACACTCTCCCCGCCCTCCTCCTCCCTCCCAGTGTGATGTGTGATAACTGTGGAAGACTGGACAGCGTGCTCCGGTATCTGACCTCCAGCTTCTGCAGGATGTCCAGTGCCGTCTCGGGCACGGCGGAGCCCTGGCCAACCTCCACCTTGGCAGAGCACAGAGAGAGCTGGCGAATCAGCTGGCCAAGCTCTTTGTAATGGGAAGGCACTCCGCCCTCGGACGGCCCAGAGAGCTGGCTGGTGAAGACCTGCATGGCTCTGACTGCTCCCCTGTGGGCCGCGGCCAGTCTGTCCACGGCCTTTGACTGGCAGAGGAACATAGGAGAGCTTCAAATGCTCGTTCATGTTGGATTACTGACATGGGATGAGTGTTTCGTTTGGTGCGTGATAACTTACGACTGAGGCACAACGTACTTTTTTCGTGTGAGGAATTTGGGGGGAACGGAGCTTATCTATATCCGCTTGAATCTCTTTCACCTGCGCAAATACACACGCAGTGAACAAGCATCAACGGAACGCGAGGTTGATAACTGACGGCGTTCTGACTTTACTTTGTCTACAGCGGTCGCACACTGTATGACTCACCTGTTGCTGCAGGACGTAGATGATCCGTGCCGAGCGGGTTGCCTGCTCCTGCCTACGGACCTCCACCCTCCGCTGCTCATCAGGCTCCAGAGGCCTCTCCAGCGAACTGCCTGAAATACACAACAAACGGGATCCTTAATACGATCGTATACATAAAAAGCTGTATCGCGAAACAACATGACCCGTTTCTGTGCGTTACCTCGGCTAGCCAGCTGCTCAATTCTCTGAATGTAGACGGCCAGCTCTTTCTGCAGCCTGCGAATCTCCTGGCTGAGTTTGGGCTCCTGGCTGTTGGGCTGACCTGGGCCAGGGTCCTTGGTAGGGGGGGAAAGACCCTGCTCAGGCCAGGGAGGGACAGCCAGCTTCTGAGGGGTGTAGACCAGAACTGTGGCTCCAGACCGGGTCACTTCCTCTTTGGGGACAGAAGCCTTTACCCTCCCTGTGTCCAACCTCTGCTTGGGATAGAATGGCGGTGGGTTTTGAAGTATGTATCACAATAAAGTAGAGTTGTCAAGATATAACAAAGATCATTATTTCTTACAGAATAATCCTCTTATACGACAACATTGATGAAATACAGCTCTCTATAACTGCACCATCCCTGATACAGCCTCGTATTAACCTGTGGCAAAACATCCGCGCTGTTGTTAGGCGGATGGTTCTCTTGTTGCCGTGGACTGATGGGAGAGTGGATGAGAGACTCCTGCCGTCTCCGCCTCAGGTCTCGTTTAGCCAGCCGGACTGCAGCCAGCAGCCTCTCCTCTGAGAGAGCAGAGAAGCTCATGGAGCTCCTGGTGCTGTCTTCATCCAGATGCTCCTCCCCTTTGGCCATTAACTTCTCGATCACAATGGGGGCCGGTGGGCCAACTCTGGATTCAGGTTTGTAGGCACTGGCTGGGACAGCCTTATTAAACAGTAACTGTACAAGAGAGGATTACAAATGAACTGTATATTTAGTAACATTGACATTACCTGTAGACCTTGTGTCAGAAAAAGAGGGATCGATGGGAAAGCTATTAGCTAGCAATCACCAATGACCTTACCGAGCAATTCTATCAACCTCATTACCTCAAACGTTCGAAAAGCTACAAAAACACCGTCAATTATAATTCACAAACCTCTCTTGTAACAGGTGAGACCTTCCAAATTAAATGACCACGTTTACATATATTTGTCGGAATCAAGACCGTTGATTAGTTTAGTCATGAGTATAAACTTTACAGGTTTAGCTCAGAGTTAAAGTTTTGGAATTTAGCAACACTTTAGCTAAACTAGCTAACCTAGCAAGCTATAGTAGTGATACCGCCAACAGGGATCAAATTAATAATTATCCCGCTGGCTCCTTATTGTACTTTCAGTTAATCTAGCTAAACCAAAACAATGGAATTTAAAAAAATAACCAAACATGAAATGGTAATAATAATAATAAACAGTTTAACTACGTAGGCTCATACAGATAGGTAGCTTTAGCACTAGCTAACTAGCTTGCTCTACGTTATTACAAGGCTAACATGGCTTGACTGAAGCAGCACAATACCTGTGTTTTGGACAGCCCAGTAGCGGGGTTCTGATTTTGACCTACGGCAACCCAGCTCTTTGCAGCATGACCTCGCCCTGCTAAAATCATTGTTGTTTCTTTTAGAAACGTAGATGTCACCGTGATAGATATCTAGTGAATTGTCATTATGTACTAAGAGCATTTTACTAATGAGGCAAGTAGCTTGCAGACAGACGTTTGAAACGCCGCCATGACAACGGGAAGCTACGCCTTCAGAAAACAGGAAACGGCTTTTTCAAC
This sequence comes from Plecoglossus altivelis, assembly GCA_036571765.1. Lineage (NCBI taxonomy): Eukaryota > Metazoa > Chordata > Actinopteri > Osmeriformes > Plecoglossidae > Plecoglossus > Plecoglossus altivelis. The sequence continues at coordinate 5,846,458 of BROE01000005.1, read as the reverse complement.
TTACGGAAAGTCTAAATTGTCAAACAAAGTAATTGACGAATAGTTTAGATCTAACTTATATAACAATAAGACGTACTTCTTGCTTACATGGTGTATCACATTTACATTAATGTAATTGAAGGTCTTCAATAATTTTATTCTCAACATTTTAAACCACAGAAAAATACCGTAGTAGAACATTTACTAGAATGTATATTTTGTGTCACTTTAAGAATATTTGCATACACAGGAAGTACTGCATACAGTCAAGTGCTCGTGAGTACTTCAGAAGAGATCACAGTGCAAAGGGTGTGCGATCAATCTTCATTCCTTTTCATATCTAACACCTGTATTTAACCTGCATTTAACCCACAACGTCTGCGTAATTCGATTGGTGTGCTGTTGATTCTAGTATGGCGCAATATGAAGAAGTGAAAGTTCATGGCTACGATGAATTTTGCAATGCGGTATCTGAAAGGAAAGGAAAAGATATTTTTGTATATTTTTCTGGAAATAAAGACGCACAAGGAATGAGCTGGTGCCCAGACTGTGTAAAAGGTAAGCTAACGTTCTTTCGTTTAATGCCAGTCACTTTAAACATTTGGGAATCTGTCATTTAACAAAGTAAACATTTACTCTGTCACCACCTTCATATAAAATGATAACTGGCTCCCCTACACCTTTGATAACACACAATAGGAATGCAGGTGAGGTGTGCCATACAAAAAAAATCGGCTAGTATATTTCTGATTCCATACGGTTTATCAACCATTTTTGCAATGGCGTGACCATGCAGAAGGGCTATGAGAATAATAACTGCTGACTTGGTATGAGAACAGAAGCAAACCGTGGCTACAAGTTTCATATCGTTTTCACTTCTCTCCTGTCCTGCAGCGGAGCCGGTGGTTCGAGGAGAAATGTCCCACCTTCCTGACGGTTCAGTGTTCATCTACTGTCAGGTTGGAGAGAGAACCTAGTAAGTCCTCATTTACTCCAAGCGACTTTCCTCCATTCTGCAATTCATCCTAATTTAGGCCTACTTAAATATGACCGTATGTAATTATGACTTATCAAATATATCCTATTTAGTCTATGACTTATTCAGAATAAAAATCCTAATAGACATGGGCTAATGAAATGTAATCCCTGTTAAGTGTATGTATTCTTCCTGTTATGTTTAATTTTGTGCATTTCTTTAGTTGGAAAGATCCAAGTAATGCATTTAAGAAGACTCTTAAACTAAGTGGGGTTCCCACTCTGCTTCGATATGGAACGGTAAGAAGAGAATGATGTCTTTCTCACACTAGCATTCATATAATACTTTCACAAGATATCTGTCAGACAGTAAGTACGATCAGCTCAGAAGTTCTGCTAAAACAGCATTATTTGAAAGATGATCTGGAAAGTTCCATTTTCTTCCTCGTGCGTTTAACATTTCAACAACTTGACAATCTCATTGAAGAAGAAAAAACGAACAAAAATGAAAAGGGTGATCTGAATTGTTATTTTATTGGACGCCAGCAAGTAACAAGTATGTGAATTTGTCCATTTTCAGCCTCAGAAGCTGGTGGAGGAGGAGTGCTTCAAGGCAGACTTGGTGAGAATGATGTTCACCGAGGATTAAAAGAGCAACATCCTCTCTGTCATAATCCATATGCTCCCTGTATCTGTGCCGGGGTGAAACACTTATCCTACGTTTCTCATTAAATTACCTTTCACTACAAAATACATTTGTGTTCATTAGGTTCCAATTTAAAATAAATTGAATAGTCAGAGTAGCAAGACTACCAATCAGTGAATGTCTATAAATGTATTCAAATGATCTAACAAATTGCAACCTGAGGCCTTAGTAGAATTGTGGATTGATTTTATACATCAGTGGGGATTAGCAAATGTATGAAATAATGAAGGTATTTTCGAAACCTATGACATACCCTCTGCTTTGTTAACTTGTTGAATACTGTGCAGAGGAAAGTAACTGAATTTCATGATTTGTGATTATGGACTTAAACGGTAGACTAATAAGTACACATCAATTTAAAATAGGATATGTGCTTTCTGTCGTGCTGTGATTGCGTTGACTTGATCTTAACATTCATGTTGGTTACGCGAGACGAATAAAATGTGAAATGGATGATTATTTTTGTGTGTTTTTTTGTGCGTTCACATTTTAATATAAAAAACATTAAAAGGGGTTTTATCTCCTGTCAAATACTTTACAAGGAATTCTCCATCTGATTCTCGCCAGAGGGACAGTAGGTGGCACTCATGCCTTCCTATTTAGAAAATGTTTGAAAATTGTTTTCCTTTTCCCCCCCTTCTAGAAACTGATGTCATCTGTTTATTTAGAAAAACAATAGATTTTCAACATTTACATTTAAATATTTTTTTAGTTGGTGGGCAACTAAAAAAGAATCGTGTAGACAACCCAACCAGCCAGCCTATAAACTTGATCTGAGTTTTGGCCAAGGCTATGTGAAGAGTCACTATAACGCCAGCCAAAAAAAGAAGTCCGGTTTTAAAATTCCCAAATAATTTACGACTCATCCAGTAATACCAGTAGATTATATTGTCATATAATTATAGAAAACCAATATTTAAATGCAAGATATTGATAGGCTTTGCAATATCGCCATTTTATAACTAGATGTCATTAAAGACTTGCGGGGATTTTAACGGAGGGGCGCGCAACCACGGTTACTGAAGAATATAACTAGAGCGCATTCCTGCACACCTCAGTGGTGTGTATCGAGCTGAGATTGAGAGAGTGGTAAAACGGTAGTGAGCCTAGTCTATCGTGAGCACATTTCATCGTACGACAAGGATTTGGCGGTGGAGGACGATTGAGTGTTGGTTGTCAGTGTGGCTTTCCGTTTCAATCTTCAAGTCTCGCTTAGATAACGGAATTACAAGGGTCTGTTTCAAGGACTCGAGCAGCTGCGATGTCGGAGTTTCTGGTGAATCTTCTCGGGGAGCGGCTCGTGAACAGCGAGAAAGCCGAGGTAGATGTGCAAGCCCTGGGCAGCAAGCTGTCTCTGGTCGGTCTCTACTTCGGTTGTAGCCTTAACGGCCCTTGCAAGCAGTTTAACGCCAGTCTCTGTGAGTTTTACAGCAAGTTCAAAAAATCCTCTGAGCACAAAGACAAATTGGAAATCGTCTTCATCTCATCAGATCAGGACCAGAAACATTGGCAAGACTTTTTACAGGAGATGCAATGGCCAGCATTGCCTTTCAAAGACAGACACAAAAAGGTAAGGCATTAATTACAAATATAGGATCAATGGGAACGACTGCATCTCTGTCAAGATGACACTAATATGTTTGTATTTTCACTGGCCATTAAGATGTAAAGAGCTTGACAATAACCATAATCTATGGTTTAGGCTATATTGGCACAGGTGTCGCCTTTTACTGTTGATTATTTAGGTAATTTGCACATGCACGTTGCAATTATAGTTGAAGCAGGGTTTAATATGTAGGCGGTTTTGTTACAAACGATGTGGTCTAACTTGCTGCATCTCCCTTTCAGCAAATAAATGTGCTTGTCTTTCAAATAGGATATCTGGACTAAATCTATGAGATTACTTTGAGTTTTCCAGTCTGTTTGATATGATTGTCTGCAAAAGCACTATCTCGCAAACGCATACAATTAAGGACAAACACGTGAATAATATAATATTTGTTTTGAGAGATAATACATTGAGTTCTGAGCTATTTATTGAGCACACGTGTCAACCAATGTCAAGAAAAGTGACCTTTATAAATCTATATCAGTATTCCTTCATAATAATTGAATTAAAGAAACAATGTTGTTTCTATAAATTACGGTGTAATTGTAGGCCTAGTTGTATTCCTGTATGTGCATGTCTGAGTTATGTGCACTACATTGAAGGTAGCCTATACCAAATATTAACTGTACACAATGGGATTTGTTTGTGTACAGCAAAAAAAAAATCTAAACCCCCTTCAGTGTCTTGTGTATTATATATGTTGATTAGCAACTGTCAGTGGTAGATCAGGAAATGTAATATTGTGTGTGAATGTGTATATACACATGCATGTCTGTGTTTGTACAAATTCAATGTGGGGGAAAAAAAGTTTTCACTATCGATTTAGAATACTTGATTGTGGTAATGGCGTTTAGTTTAATTGAAGGTCTGTTGATTTGCGTCAACCTAATGGGCCTAATACTGTTGTGTTCAACATAATAGTGGGGATAATATTAATCATCAAATACAGTCTAAATGGGCCAGCATTCTTGTAGATATTAACAGATGGATAATTTATTTCTGTAGATATTTTGTAATTTTCTAATTCATTCACTCTATAAATAATATTTCCACATTCCTCATTATTTCCATCTGGGTTCATTTCTAGTCTGATTCAGTTGCATTCTCTAATGTTTCACCTAATTGTATGATGACTATCAAAATGGCTAAGATGAAGTGTGAATGATAAAATACAGTTTTTTAACAGTTTGTTCTGTGAAATGGCTGTTTGTCAAATAACATGTGTTGTTGTCATGACAGTTTGGTGCATCGAGTGAGAGAAGGGTCCGTCTCTACAGCTGTAACATCTCTCTCACCTGCAGAGAGAAACCATTTTGGTTCCGTGCACCACAAGCGCTTCTGCATGCAGCGGCGGGCCTGTCTTGCACGGAAATCATCATCCTTAATAACAAATTACAATGAAATCCCGCAGAGATTACCGTCGCCGTGTATTTGGCAGTGTGTGTGGTTGCAGCTGCACGCATACTGCGTCCTGGCGTAAAGAAGAATACTGTGTGGGTGGGAAAGTGGATGGACTGTGTACATTGCTGTTGTCAGTGGTGCTTATGAGCTAGAGGGAGAAAGCCAGGATTGTGCAATAATGGGATTTTTTTTTCTTCTTTTTTCTAAACAAGTCTGGCCTGTGCCATGGTTCTTCTCCATCCTCAGCAGGTAGCGTAGCAGCATAGGACACTAGTGTGAAGGGGAATAGCTCAGGCATGACACACCACTGAATGCATTTAGAATCAAATTGTGCACTCCGGAATATTATTATTATTCTATTGTCAATTCTGTGAAATGACGGTGACTTAAGAAAGTGACAAGGCTGGGTTTCGGAACCATTTATTTTCGCTTAAATATTATTTCATTTACGATTAATTTCCCCCTTTTCTTGTTTTTTGTTTTTGTTAGTTTTTTTTTACACTGGTAGTCTTTATATTGATGTATTTTATGTGGCAACTTTATTGTCTAAATAGAGGCAAATTATAACCCAATGTATTTGCTAATAATTCTTTCTGGTGAGTATCCTCCTGTGGTCTTTTCCTGTTGAGTCCTCATATTGATTCAGATAGGTGCAGCATGATTTAGATTGAATCAAGGCCTTTCTAATGCGCTACAGATTGCCAGCGTTGGTTTGTGTTTGACTTCATTATGTAGTCCAGGCGTGAAGGGGGGAATAAGGGAGAAATGACGGAGAGATGGGGGTTGCCTTGGGCCAGTCTGGGCGGAGCGTAGCCACAGTGCAGCATTATTGTTGTAAACGCTAGTGGAAAATATCTGCTGCCTCAACATTGCTATTGTTCACAATCTGGTATAGTGGCCACTGCAACAGATAGTGTGTTTGTGTTCTTTGCAGCTATGAGGAGAACCTTTTTATCTAACCTCTGACCTAGTCTGCTTTGTAGGCGTCGGTGAACATTGTCAGCTTGCAATTGCTTATCCCTGTGATTTTTTTTTTCCAATGACAAAATCATGTTTAGCGTTTCACCAAGAGCTTTGCGGGCCTCTAAGATTCAATGTTTTGACATCTTTGAGCGTTCATGCATATAATGCGTGGGTGTGTGTTGATGTTCATATTTTATATGCTGGGCAGAGGAGGAGAAAAGGCTCATGGATTGAAAAGGCTGTTCCTGTCCTGTCCTGTGGACCCTTTTGTCAATATCTGACTACAATATTGTGAAAAGAACGTCTTCTGTTGGGTCCCATACACGACTGCAACATTTGAATTAGCAGGAACTATGCTCAGTTTGAAATGTTTGATCCAAAATGTATTTTTAACAGGGAGTTACTTTGTCAATAAGCCCCTCGTTAAAATGATTTCCTTGTTCCTTTTGTGTCAAAGATTTACACCCTGTTTACACAGACCCAAGGCAAGATGGCAACACACTGACTTCAGCCCTAAATCAACATGTCCGCGTTCAAAGTATATATTTTTTGACAAGTCCTGCAGGAAGCTTTTTCCCTGAGCAAGTGTTGAAGTCTGGCGCTGAACAACGAGGTCATCAAGGCAGTCAGTTTGGTCTCTGTTAGAAACGTTCGCTGGTCCTAGTTTTTGGCCTGTGCGCACACGATCGTAGCAGCCGCTGAAGAGTAGCGCTGTGTGCCTTGGAGTGCTCTAATTGGTGTATGATGTTGACCTGGTGGGGAACTGCGTTGGTATTGTGGCTCTGCGGGTTTTGGAAATGGTCCACATCCTCCCCTCCTCCTCCGTGCAGGCCTTGGGCAGGGTGGAGAGTGAGGCAGCTCTGTGGGCCTGAAGTGTGCACATCTCCTGGCAGAGCCTGCAATCTTTCTCAATCGCCTCTTTCAGAGCCTCATCGCCCACCTGGCCTCCCTCCACCTCCTACTGTACCGGCCCCCCGACCTTACTTTCCTCCACCCCCTCCTCACCCTGTGTGTGTGTGTGTGTCTCTCGCTCTCTCTGTGTCGCTCTCTATCCCTCTGTGTGTCGCTTGCTCTCCCTGGCTTGCCGTTTCCTGCTGTGTGTACTCTGCTCTGTCACTCACATCACTGGGAATGTTTGTTATCTAATCAAGCAGGGATAAGCTTCAGACACCGAGGAGAAACACGGCCGGTGTTAACACTTGCACCCCAGCCTGTGTCATCTCCATACAATCGCTCCGCAAAGAAATTCTTCATTTGCTTGTGTTTGGACAAAACATTACACGTTGTTTATTTACCTAAGCTGTTTTTACTTTGCCACGTCCCTCGATTTCCACTTTTCCTCGCTGTGCTGCCTGAAAGACAAGCAGAGTAACTGGGAAGCGTCACATTCGAGCGCCGAGTTTGATTTCCTTCCAGCTGTGGAGAACAAATGTCGTTCATGGCATCAACGTCGCCATAGATGCGGTTCACAGACCGTTTCGTTACTTATTAGCTATTTTCCATTCTTGGGATTGGCACGACACAAAAGGTCGCGGGAGCTTTCAGATGAGAAACACGCTTTTGCGCTTTCCCATCCGCGAGCGTGCTTCGTGTTAGGCCCTCGCGGCCGCGCTCGTCCTTCAGGCAAGTGGATGCTCTGCCCAGTGTCTATACGGAGGTACGGCTCGCATCCCTAGCAGCGCGTCCTGGCCTAAGTCCGGCCCTGCCCCTTACAATGCTGGTCCAGGGCGTAGAGGAAGACGCATACGTAAATCAATCTAAAACTTCGCCAAGTCGTGTCGACGGCTCCACCCCTGCCACAATGGAGAGTCCATTCTGATGAGACTAGCCCTTTTGCTGAAGTGTGTATTGTGAATGTGTTTGTGTGCGCTGCGCAATGTGTTGACAGAACTGTGTGGTGGTGTGTGTTGTGTGGTGTGTGTGTGTGTGTGTGTGTAGTGATGTGTGTGTTGTTGTGGTGTGTGTGGTGTGTGTGTGTGTGTGTGTGTGTGTTGTTGTGTGTGTGTGTGGTGTGTGTGTGTAGTGCGTGTGTGTGTGTGTGTGTCTGTGTGTGTGTTGTGTGTGTGTGTGTGTGTGTGTGTGTAGTGTGTTTGTGTTTGCTTCCGAGGGGATATTACACCCCAGTGAGAGAAAGGCCTCCTGTTCATACCCCCCAGCTCTGCACTACTACACCCGCACAACACACCCCCTCCCTGGTTAGGAGCGCTGGCACCAGGGCCACAGCTGCCAGGGCCTGTAGAGAAGGGGCCAAGGGTGCCTGTCATCGGGCTGTCGCCAATCTGATGAAAAGCGCACCGAGCCCTGCTCATCACATATCGCAGCCTCACGCCTGCAGCCTGCCTTTGATTCCTGCAGAAAACCTGAGGAGGGGAGGGGGGGAGGAGGAAGAAAAAGAAATAGGAAAACAATCTTGCCCTCTTTATCAGCAGGTGATAATGTGATGTTCCTTATCTGTGAAGGCTGCTTGTGGTTGAGGTTCACCCATGCAGAGATGATCTGTGCCTCGTCACTCTCACTCTGAGAATCTGTTCTGGCCAGCGTGTGGCTGTGAGACGCTCCTCTCTTTGTGCTTATAGGCTCACCAACTCAAAATACCGGCTAAAACATACGGGTGATATTTACAATTCCCATTGATTTACATTATATTGTAATATCATGGTGTGTGTGTCTGAGTAATTGAAGCTATATCTTTATTGGTCTAGAACGTGGACTTTTTGCTTACTGCTACCTTGAGAAAAAGGCGTGCGGTTGAGTGTCTGTCTGGCTCTGCTCCTGAGCCGTCATGTCGCCTCCATTGTCCCTGCAGCTGCGATCGTCTGTTACCTAACGCGATGTTTGACAAGAGCTCGTGGGAGGAATGTGAGCAGACACCTGCTCCGCCGTGGCGGCGAGGCCGGAGGGGGCAGGGGAAGCGAAGCACCGGGACGCGGCTGTGGGCCGCCAGCCTCGCCAACTGTTGCCTCTCACACCAAGCTAGTGTTACTGTCCTCTTTCACCGGGCTTTGTGTCCGTTTGACTGCCGGCACTGCAATATTGTGAACGGAGACAATAGTGATCTCGTCGAAGGTGATGTTTGGGGGGGGTTTAAGTTACCGCTTGAGAGTGACTTGAAAACAGGGAGCCTGTGTGGCTTACGAAGCGACCCAGACCTCCCTTTCTCTCTCCGCCAACAGATCGGTTTCTGGGTCTGTTATCTGCCTGCAAGCTACAAAGCCACAATGGCTGTAAGGCTGTGACCTCCAGCCTGTGGTTCAGGATCCACACAACAGAGACCCTGGGACTGGGCCTGTCTCTGTTGTCCCATCGTTCTGCCCAGTTGGACCTTTTTTAGGACTCTTGCGGGTTTTTTTACCAGAACTTTCCACAAGACGATGACGTTGGGGAGCAACAGCTCGAGCATTGCTAAACTGCAGCGTCTGCAGTAACGCTCAGACGAGCACAACAGATGCTTCATCTTCTTGCGTACGTTATTCCAAACCGAGCCAATTAACACATCCTCGCCAATCCACGTTCCGTATTTCCTTTTTTTTGTCCAGACGGCGGCTCACATGTATGGAAGGCCTAGGTCGTTATAGTTAGATATTCATTTCTGGTGAAACCAACTGCAGGGAAAGTTCTTAGCCATTGCTTGATTTCCATGGAAATAAACACATGGTTGTTACTTTTCCAGTCCTCTAGTCTCTAAATGCTCACTTTCTTTCTCTGTCTCTCTCACTGTGTCACCGCCTGTGTGTCTCTCACTTTCTCTCTGTCTCTCGCTCTGCATTAAGTGAATGGAAGGGAATTCAAATGTCAAGGCCCGTCTCCTAGACGATCTCCATAGCCACGCCGTGTTCCTTTTGCTTTGGTGTGGCAGTACCTGCTTTTCCAGCCTTCTTTAGACCCACAAATCCTCCTCCGATTATCAATTGTCTATTTAGATAACCTTCAACCCTCCCCATCCACTTATCTTGTTTCTCTCCCCCCTCTGCTTGTCCATCTCACGCTCTGCCAGTCCCCCTCCCCTTCCCCCGATGGAAATGGCAAATGATCATGCACTGTAGTGTGAGCAGGGTGTGAAGCCCCCCTCCCCTCCCCTCCTAGCAAGTGTTTTCATTGAAGTGTAACAGGGCCTGTGGTTAAGGCTCCTGTCTGCAAGACCCCTGCTATACAAACAGGCCTAGTGTCTCAGCTTGGAGCCTGGCACACTGGTGTTGGCGCCAGCCCTGCTGTCTTGTCTACTACTGAGCTCTTGCTCAGTGCTGGTGAGTGGCTTCTTTCTCCCCAGCTGTCTGGTAATACAATGGAATAACCCATATGAGTGCTAGCGATGCAGCATGAGCGGAACAGGCACTCCTCTTCACGCTCTGCCTCATACGCTCCCTCCACCCTTTTACTGCTCGCTTGATCACTCTCTCTTCTTTCCTTTACAGCCTTTGGCTTTGTGAACCTCCGTGCAATCAAATATAATTACAAAACCGTTATATTTTGACGGTTGCGCTTAGTCTTTGGGTTGTAATTGGAGGACAGGTAGATACAAGTGGTCACTTCCTCAGGCTAGTGGTGTATGGGGGGAGGGGGGGTGGAGAAGGATTTGGGTGGGGGGGGAGAAGGAGCCAGGGAGGTCTGCTCTGCTCTGTCAGTGTTTTAAAGCTTGTGTGACAGAAAGGGGACACAGCATCTAATACAGCTCTCCTTAAGAGAGGGGGAGGACAAGAAAGGAAGAGAGAGAGAGTGGGAATTCGAGAGGCCAGGAAGGCGCAGAGGAAAGCATGGGCAGGAAGATTAGATGGGAGTTAAGAAGCCAGAACCTCCAGTCGACAGTGGATAATCTCGCTCAGAATTCACCACCAACTCACTCAAGCATGTCTATGGCCTTTTTACCGAGTCTTCCTTAAATGCAAGCCCTCGTACGGGTCTGTAAGATTGCTTGTTTTTCACGGAGAGCCTCCTCTTCATTGAACTGCGAGCGTCGTTGCTTTCTTTAGGATTAAAGGGGTGAGAAGTTCCCAGCAGTTCCGCTGTGAAAGGTGAGCAGTCTCACAACCCTGAAATCACACTCTGTCTCAATCCTTCTGACAGTTCAAAGACCTCCACGGCACTCCAACATACACACGTCTCCCCCGGGAGGAGAGGGAGGTCGAGTTCAGGCCAAACCGACTAATCGCCTTCATCTCGGGAAGCTTACGGCCAATTAGCACCTCCAAAGTCACCAAACCAACCCGGCCCCGTTTCTGTCTGGCTTCCTGGCTCAGATGTTCTCCGGTTTCTGGAGATCGCCCTACATGGGCCCTGTGACGCGTCTGACCTCGCTAACTGCCCGCGTTAGACGGGTGGCTGCTCTTAACGTGAGCATGGTATGATCCTGCCTTCCTCAGAGACAGATGTTTTGGGGAGACAAGGGGAGGCTAATATCCAGCAACTAGATAATGAGGCAGCGAAGGAGACGGCTTGCGGCTATTAAGGATGAATGGCAATATCACCTCCCCCCCCCCCCCCCCCCCACCCCACCTCCCCTTCCCTAGAAGCGTTTTCCATAATATCGAGTCAGCTCTTTTAGCCAGTCTTAGTTCCAGAATGCGAGGTGGTTACCTCACTGCCTTACCTTGTGAGTGATTCGGTAGAGCAGGTACCTGCTGTCTCAACGATCGAGGGAGAAGGATCCAGATCCAGCAGTCACATCTCCATCTCTTTGGCTTTACTAGTTTTAACAGCCCACTGTGGCAGCTGGAGAATTTGTGGCTTAACTTGACGTGCTGCTGTTTGATAGGCAGGAGGGGTGGGGGGGGCAGGGGGTGAGGGGAGAGGGCTTATTGGTTGAATTGAGTGACTGTGGTGATTCTGATAAGAACCGCGGGGAGTTTTGAAAGATTTTTGTGGCGGGCGCTGCTCCCTGCAGTTTCCCCGTTTCCCCGCAGCCCTCCCTCTCTCCGGAGCGTTTGGCTGGTTCTCATCTACTCCCGCTGTCTCAGAACTACGTTATGAATTCAGATGTCTACCGTTTGAAGTTGTTTAATGCTCTGTCTACTGATTAGCCATCCAAACAACCAATCTACTCTGCTGCCACATTCACTTGTGTGACTGCGTGTCCAGGTCTGTTTATTCATATAGGCCACCACAGCAATATGCTCTCCCCATAATTGCGTCCAATATTTACTCAGGAAAATAGGATTTGGTGATCCCTCCCACTGACAAGACCCTGGCAGAGGAAGTCATCCCATCTGCCTTTTTTTATGACCTTGTTATGACTTTAGTAGGGTTGTCAATGTGTTTTATATGATCTGTTGGATACAACACACTCAAGTCGTTATTTAAGACCATTGCTGGGACGCTTTCGCCTGTGAACAGCTCCAGATCTCATACCTTTGTGGTATGAATTAAGTGTGAATCAGATGCATCACGTCAGCAATCTATTATTAGACCCCCCCCCCACCCCACCCCCATTTATTCTGGAGTTATGAATGTGATTTGACAGCCTCGGGAAATGAATCCAGAATAAACAGTTCATCCAGTCCCTCCTCCCTTAGACATGGCAATGATCCAGGGTTAAGCCAATACTGATGAAAGTGGAGTACTGTTCAGATGTCTGCACAATCACAGACTTAGGCTTGTTTGTTCTCCGCAGCTGCAAGCTTTTTACAGGGCGACAATTTCCTCTGATTGCACCGTTAAGAAGTGGCATGGAATCTGTAGAATGCAGAGACGAGACGTCCGGGGAACAGAGAGAGGATCTGATGACTGGTCTAAATGGAGGAATTGGTGAAGGAGGGGGAGGGAGGGGAGGGGAGGGGAAGGGAGGGGGAGGGGGAGGGGGGGGCTGGTTATCTGCTGAGAAGGTAGGCAGGCCTACACAGTGCAGGCTGATTGCGGTAGACACTGAGACCGTTGAGGTTTGGACAAGCACTTTAATCAGTTTCCGTCCGTAGTCTCTCTTATCGCTCTCACCGAGGTTCGTTTGAGATTACAGCCGTAGTGCAGTTCCACGATCGCCAAGCTACCGCTGGAAAATCTATTATTGCTCGTCCCAGTCACTCAATAAAACTCCCCGCTACACGCATTCCATGCACATCCAACCCTTTAGTTACTCAGAGGCGTAAGTACAAGTTCCAACGTTAATGTTAGGGTCTCCAAACAAGCAAATCATCAAGTGAAAAGCCAGGTGGTGACTGGAGGCCCCGAGCCCCCCTGCGGTGGCCCTGCTGTGGCCCCTGCTGCGAGCTAGCGATGCCTCCGTGTCGGGGCCTAATCGCTGTTTTGATTAGTCTTTTGCTCCACATCCATGTGGACTGAGGGGGGGGGGACCCAATCCCACGGCCGTGTGGAGTGAAAAGGCTTCAGCGGTTTAAGCCTGTTGTAAGGAGCAAGAGAGGTCTCATCTCTTTCACTGAGCCGAGAGAGCCGCCCTCGGACACAAGTGTCCAGGCAATTAGAGACGCGGAGGCCTCAAAGAGAGATTACTGGCACGGAGAGGGAGACGCGGGCCCGACCCTTTCTTCACTGCCTCATTGTCGAGACGGGCTCCGCATTCAAGCCGCACGGTGATTGGCTGCGCTCTCAGCAGGCGGTGAAGTGGGAGATAACCTGACTCCGCAGGGGTTCCTCGCACGCCGGGGCCAAAGGGTTACGGACCAAGGAAAGGAAATGACGGATTAGCCTGCTCAGTAGTGGAATGTCTTACTGGAGGTTTCCATGACGCTACACCGATGGGTGAAACCCCCTCTCCAGCATGTTTGGACATTGTCACGAGGGCATACTGAAATAACTGAAGTTGATTCCCCATGAAATCACAGCCGATCCATGTGCCTCTTACATTTGTTTTGCTGGGGAACAAGAGGAAGTCATTATGGTGGTGATCTCCTGCCTGGTGAAGGGTTTAGTCCTGTCAGGAGAGCCGGGGAAGGAGAGGGAAACTGGGAACACGCAAATTTCAGGAACCCCCCCCTCCTCCTTGCAGCCTTCCACCTCCACCCCCTGTCCCAGTCTCCTTGGTAACGTGGCTCCCAACCATGTCACTCCCCACATGTTCATTGACCCCCCCCCCCTCAACCCCCCCACTACCTGAGGAGCCCAGCAGGTGTGCCGCACCCCCCTCTCAGCAGGTCCAGACCCAAGGCACTAGCCTACCTAACTATACACAGCCTTCGGTCCCAAATAAGTTGGTGTTTTATTTATTTTTTTACCTCCTTTTTTTTAATGATCCTTTTGAATGCGGTCCAGAACAGCTCATCCTGTTTGAGAGCATGTGATCCTGTGGAAACAGCCTGAGCAGAAGAAAAGGTTAGCTGTGGAGGAGAAGGTTTCATGTCAGGAATGTCAAGGTTTCTGCCAAGTAACCCCCCCCCCCCCCCCCCCAGCCCCCCGCCCCTCGTTTCTTCTCTTCCATCATATAATTATGGAGCTCTGGAGGTATGTGAGGAGCGACTGAAAGTGAGACTGAAAGCGGAGTGTATTTTAACGTTGAAAAGATGAAACCTGAAGGTTGATATCTGGGACTTGCCAAAAAAAACCTCCCAGTCCACCTGCAGAACAGCCGCCTTCTCTCTGTCTGGGTTATACCCAGGGTCTGGGGCCGTCCTCTGGGGGAGAAGAGTAACCCCCCCCCCCACACACACACGCTCCCCACCTCACGAACCATCCCTCTTCAGCACCAGGTGTCTACTCTCCCCAGCAGCCAGGAGTTTGTGCAGATAGACAGAAGCCTTGTCAAGAAGAACTGGGAGAACATATTTTAAGGGCGTGTTCCAGAAGGTTCATCTCAAACTTCTTTCCCAGATCTTGATATGTTGTTTTGAAGTCGTCTATCCTACAGTTCTTCACCCGAGTTGACATGTATGAAGGCTAAAAGCGAGGGAGATGTATTTACTTTGTTGTGGTGATAAACAGTGGCCAAGCTTTGCCAGTGGGGTGGAGATATGTGTATAATGTACACAGTAATTATGCTCTGTAATTACTAGTATTTACTGGCATTACAAGGGAATTACAGTGACTCTAGTCAGCAAGTTTCGTCATCATTCAGTCTAAAGACCTATTAGTGGTAAATGAGGGAAAACATCCTGAACTTCCTCTAAAACCTGTTATTTTTAGCAGATCATCACAACACCAAAACCGTCCTCTACATACCAGGGGAAACACACTGAAGTTTGCAGGTCTCAGACGGAGCTGAAGATGAGGGTGTCGATCCGATGTCCTCTCCAGAAGCTCACAGGCCTCCTCTGCACTACTTTCTAACTTTCTCCTTTTTTTTCCCCCCACTGTTACTTTTCGGAGGAAGGCTTGGCCAAGCTAAATATCTTGCCGGGCCTCAAAGCTCAGAATATTTCAAATGAGGAAAGCAAAGCATTTTATGTAAGTTCAGGGATGGAGATAACAGATTGCAAGTCTTCCACGAACAGTTAGCTGCCGGTTATGAGTTACGGTATGGGTCTACCACACACTGCAGTAAAATACTAAGGGACTAATAACAGGCAAATATTTTAAGCTGATTTTGGTTTCTTATTTTGCAGCATTGCCAAATTGTGGTGTAAGATTGGAATAATAGTACATTGTTACAGAGAGCGTCAGCAATCTTTTTATAGAGGTTGCCCCCCCCCCCCCCCCCCCCCAAAAAAAAAAAAAACTACAAAAAACCCTGATTTTCAAGCCGTTTTGAATATTTCAAGTCGTGTATCTTGGCAGGACTAGACAGACTCTCAGCCACCCACACACTTTATCCTGCAGATGGAACCTACGACTGGCTTTCCTTCCATGAGCTCTGAGGTGTCTCAGTAGGTACGGGTTTCTGCTCTGTGGGTGTTCTCCGTTCTCCTTCCCTCTTCCCCCCCTTCAGTCGCCTGTTTGATGTCATACCCGGGAGTGGATTTGGCCTTGAAAACCAAACTTGCTAACCTAGAATTTTCTCTTAATTGGGCTCCCGTCTTCTCCTTCGTGGCTTCGAGTATGTGGGACACCCCTGGGAAATCAGGATCAGGACAGGAGGGGGTCAGGAACAGTCCTGTGCTCTCTCTCGCTCTCTCCGTCCATCCGTCTCTCGCCCCCCCCTCGCAGACTAATTGATGAAGATTGGGTGTTAAATGAAGCTCTCCAGAATATCTCTCTCTCAGCTTTGATCTCTAAATTGCAGTATTTAGAGATTCTATTTCTCCATGTAAATCCTTTCTCTTGCTACACTTTAGATTTGCCTCACAGTCCCAAAAGTGAAATATGACTCTTTACATGAATCTCTTTGAAGCCATGTTATGTCTGTGAATAGGACTGCTGATGTATCAAGTACGCTGTAGGACGGAGCCATTCTGCTTTGCAATATAGGCTACGTTCTAGCATCAACATGCCTTTTTGGGGTTTTCCTTGCCCTGGTAAATCCTCTCCCCTCAAAGTTAGTCTGTGACTGTCTATGCCACATTTAAATAAGTAGATTGGGGCATAGCTTTGAGGTTTTCACTTAGTGGTGGAGCTGGGGTTGCAGTATGAGGATATTGTGGTTTGGGTTGGCATTGTGTGAACCCGGGAACTGAGAGACAGGCCTCCTTAACAGGCTTTTCAGCGGCCCAGGGGTCGACTGTACAGCAAGGCTCCCATCTTGGTGGACTGTGGACAGCTGTAGCAGGATGCCAGCCTGAGGGTGGAAGTGATTGTTTCAGTATGTGAGCTGACTCACCAGTAGCCTTGCTGATGCAGCTGTTTCCTTTGGCGTTAGAAAGACCTTCAAAGACTACATGCAGCATGCATGTCTAAGTATTTCTAACTTGGAGCGTGTGCAGATCAGAATGTAACAGTTGGCCCCCAGATGGGCCGCCATTTTGGAAAGTAAATACAATTGTAAGTTTCGTGGTCCGAGTGGGAGACGCTAGTAAAAGGAGAACACACTTAGGTGTGAGTACTCGAGGATGTATTGTCCGTGCGAGGTGACACACATGCACTACACAAACACACACACAAACACACACACACATGTGCTACACACACACACACATGCACACACGCACTACACACACACACACAGTTTCTCTTAGATTGACTCCACCCCCACAGCCATGTTTCTTTTCCTCTCACACAAAGGACCAGGAAGAGTGAATCGGCTCTTGTTTCCTCTCTCTCCCCCCTCTCCCCCCTCCCAAGCCATCTCACTCTCTTTTACTGGTTTGTAAAAGTGCTTCTCAGAAGTCGGGGATCTTATGTTCAACCCCCAGATCTTTTTATGATTTCGTTTCACACTCGCACCCAGAATGACAAAGGAATGGAGTGCCTGTTGCCACGCAAGGTTCTGGCATTATTGCGATGGAAGCATGTATTTATTGCTCATGGCCTCAACTCAAGGTTTTTGTGGATAATTGCATTCACAGGCTTGGCAATTTATTATTGTTTTGGCTCAGAAGCCCTCTCATCTCCTATGCAGCTTCCTCCCAAATGAGCAGCCTCTGTCATCTCCCAACCCAGCTTTTCAAAGACCTAAACACTCCAACAGTCAACTGATTTGGACAAAACTATGCAAAACGGACTATTCCCCTCGCATTTCTCTTTGTGGATTGGGTTTGATAGATTCTGCTGGCAAGTGGTTTTATATCAGAGGATATCAGAGCAAAGGAGCCACTATACAGGCGGCGGCTGGGGGGGGGGGGGGGGGGGGGGGGGGGGGCTACAACTGTGGCTCATCGCGTAGACCTGGATCCAAGTGTTTCCTGTTATTGGCCAGGGCCTGGGTCTGTGTGTATGTTAGCAGAGTGTGTGGCACTCTTCCTGCACACTTTCTCAGGCTCTAACAATAGCCCCTTCACTGCCGGCCTCCCATAATCCTCTCTCTTCACCCCCCCTTCTTCCCTCCCTTGTTCCATCTCTCCTCCAATAAGCTTTCTCTCCCGGCCCAGCACCCCGCTGTCTTGTCAACATCCACCAATAACTCCTCCTTAAAGTCGCAGCAAATAAGCATCTGGATTCCATGTTCGGCAAATGCCAAAACGCCTTACATGTCAGCGGTTACGCAACCCTGCGAAATTATGCGTGCCAGAGATTTGATTCGATCGAGGCTATGTCTCTTTACACAGCCAGCGCAAACAAACACATAATTACAGATGAAAGGCCCAAACCCCATGCTAGCGTGTCTTCAGGCTTGTCTGACAGGGTGCAGGTATGCAGGTATCAGGGAAAGCAAGAGGAGAGCTGATGCAGATGCCGGCTGCCTGCCAGCCTCCTTCCAGGCTCTGACTTCAACAAGTTGACACAGCTGATCCAGACCAAAGCAAACTCGGTTCCCGGCTAGTTAGTTTTCACAGGCGCCCCCCACGCCACCCCCCCCCTGCCCCCCACCCCCCAGCCTGCTCGGCGGCTCCCTCGCCATGGCTTCTACTTCCTGACGCAACGCCCGTGCAGTTGCTATGGCCTCGGCTTTGATATCCTTTTCTGCGAGCCGAGCATGGAAGTCTCTACAGAGAGACCACAGCGCAGAGACCATCGCCGTGGTTTCAACTGTTGTTCGCGGTCGCTTTCATCTGGATTTCCCTGCCTGTCTGTGACGCTCTGTCTGTGTCTCTGCCGTGCTGGGATGGTTGGGATCCAGTTGGTCTGACCTCAATATCTTGTGTTGTAACAGTACCATCGACATTGTACGAGAGGGATGAGTTAGGAAAGTGTGTGTGTGTGTGTGTGTGTGTGTTTTCTGCGATATAGCTGGATGATTGAGAGGGTTAGGCTCAGTCGCTTCCTCAATCCGCTTGAGAAGAAACTACTTTTCAATGGCTGGGCACTCGCAGGGTTAATCTTCTCTTTGCTGCCACAGGCTTTTATAAGCCACATGGCTCTGTCAAGGTTTAGTTCTCTAACAGGTGTCAAGGATTAAACATGCTTTTTTAAAACAAGCAAATCTCTGTCTTTCTCCCTCTTTTGACTTTCCTTTTCCCCCTGCTGTGGAGATCCTTTCAGCTTGATAAAAAATTCAGTTATTCGCTCATTTATCCCTTTATGCATCAAATCGCCTTTTGTTTTCCTTCTGTGAAATTGTGAGTTTAGGGTGGTATTGTCAATCAAAGCTTGGGGCTGGGGTGCGGGGCCCTGTGGCTGGGGTGCAGGGCCCTGTGGCTGGGGTGCAGGGCTGGGCTGGGCTGGGCTGCAGGGCTGGGCTTGGCTTGGCTGGGCTGCAGGGCTGGGCTGGGGTGCAGGGCCCTGGGCTGGGCTGGGGTGCAGGGCCCTGGGCTGGGCTGGGGTGCAGGGCCCTGGGCTGGGCTGGGGTGCAGGGCCCTGGGCTTTGGTGGGGCTAGTTTGTGGTGGGTGATTGGTCTGGGATTGGTGTGAAGGGTAGAGAAGGTTGATATGCTGGCAAATCAACCCTGCCTGCACAGTGATTCTGGGCTTGCCCGAGCATACAAGCGCTGCCATTCTCTTTTACAACACTGTAAGAGGGATGCGTGCCTTCGACCTGACGCGGCAACAAGCATCAATGTCACTCAAGTTTAGTGAGAGCGAGTGCCGTAAGGTGGGGGCAGGGAAGGGGCAAGGAAGGGGGAGGAGGCCCGGGATGGAACGATACTCCAGAATTACACATCAAACAAAGCAATTACAGCATGCTGATACATGGAGCTAATGGCTCTTTACAAGGACGGTCAACCCAGCCCTTTTAATTACACGCTATTAATGATTAGCCGGGTTCACGTTTGTGGGCTGTGTAGAGCCTTGGTGTGTTGGCATATAGCTGGGCTTAGGAGAAGGTTTCAGGGCTGGCTCCTCGGGTAGTAGACGGGGAGGGGGAGAGAAGGGAGGGAGGGGGAGAGGAGGGAGGGGCCAGGGAGAGCAGACTGTATGCCTGAGGGACAGCTGTCCAGGGGACGGCAGAGGATTGTGGCAGGGGCCCGAGCGCTGTTTTTCAGACCTACCAGAGCGGGGCCCTCACACATCCCACAATGCCTCTCAATATATGCTAAGCCGCCTGTGGACTGGCCCTGTTAAGCACAAATGCTGCGCTGGTGCTCCAGCGATTTAGCCCTGTAAGGAATATTACTCTTAATAAGGTCCCCTCTCACCCACTGGCTTGATCCCCTAGTGAGCGGAACACATATTAAATAGCCATGAGGAGTCTCATAGATGTTCAGTTAGATACTATTCAGTAATACCACAGACAATATCCTCCAGCTTAGTGCAGGGTACAGCCAGGCAGTATTCACTCTCCGGTGAAGGAACAGGGAATTTAAAGGGAGCTTAATTTCATTATGTCCATTTTTCTCTTTTTTTCTGGAATGACATGCAGTCTGCAGTCATGAATCATCTTGAATGCCGAGAATGTACCAGGAGGAGTATGTGCTGGGGGGAGTTTGTCTCTTGCGAGATGAAGGAGAAATACGTTTTAGTAAATATAATTAGTAAGTCTAATAAGAAACATAAAAAACCCACTTTGGCTTGAAATGAATAGATTCTAGAAGTGGGAAGTCATGGTCTTAAGTGTTTTGTGTGTCTCGTCGTTTGTACTTTTAAATGTTAACGTGTTTTGGTGTATTTTGGTTTTCCAGCTGTGTGGGTCGTGAAGGGTGTTTTTGTCCAGAGGGATCGTTAGCACGTTGCTAAAGGGACTGTGACCAGGATATCCTGCTTTGGCAGAGCGTCTGAAACCAGCTTCATTCTGGGCTAATGGAACACGGCACCGCGGCAATTAAGCGAGTTCTGTAGAATTAATCAAATAAACTGCGCGATGCCTCCTTGCAGTCCCGTGCCCTGATTTTCCCAGGGATAATGGGAATAGATGCATGGCCTGACCGATCGAGAGCTCCGTGTTCTGTGTGATTAGGAAATGGAGCAGAGCCAGCCTCAGGGGCCTCTCTTCTGTGACCTATCAGCCGTGCGTCCATTTAGATCAGCAGTGTCCAATCCTGGTCCTCGAGGGCCACTGTCCTAACAGATTTAGATGTTTCCTTGCTCCAGCACACCTGATTCTAATGAAGGGTCATTACGAAGCTTCCACAGAGCTTGATAACGACCCGTTCATTGGAACCAAGTGTGCTGGAGCAGGGAAACATCTAAAACTGTCAGGACAGTGGACCTCGAGGACCAGGATTGGATACCCCTGATCTAGATAGATTCAACTTCCCCACAGCCCTCCTACCCACCAGCAAGGTGTAACCTGGTGTAGAAGAGGTGACTGCTGTATCAGGACTCTAATTTGGGTTTGTGGTGTTGTCATATCTATCTGCTGTATTGTGTCTAGGCACAGACGCATGACCTCGCTACACGCATCACCTTCCTGTTTGTGTCACATGGAAGACCTGTCCTTATTTACCATTTGACCTCACAGATGAGATGTGTTTTGAGGCCAAACCGTAACCAAAGGCACAAAGACATGGAAAGATGCCTTTTTTTCTTTTCTTTGAGCCGCAGTGAAAGATGGAAGTTCTCCTTCTCTCTGATGCAGGGCGGCGTCTCACACTGGGAGACAACCTCACTGGCCTCGCTCCAGGTTGTGACTGTGATGTAAGTCCCTGGCTGATAGGAGGGACTCCCAGCTATAGAGGGAGCTTTGAAATGATTGGGTCAACCTCTGGCCTTCTCGAGAAATTCCCTCCGTTTAATCATGATTTGAGAGAGGGAGTGGGCGGAGGGAGAGGGAGGGGGGCTTCGCAGGGCCAGTGAGAGCAGACTGGGATGTGTAACACGCCAAGGTCTTGAGAGAGAGGAAGACCTTAAATCGTTATGTGCCGAGAGGTTGTGGACCCAGGAGCAATTAACGCTGATGAGATTTTTGTAGACCATTGTGTGGAGGACAGAGAAAGAATCAGTTCAATAAAGCGGTATTTCATGGACTAGCCCCTTGTTGAACAGCTAGCACAAACTCAAGGTTCTCGGCTGCACAAACTCAAGGTTCTCGGCTGCACAAACTCAAGGTTCTCGGCTGCACAAACTAAAGTTCTCCGCTGCACAAATTCCAGGTTCTCCGCTGCACAAACTTGAGTTTGTGCTAGCTGTTCATTTCTTGACTGTTTGTGAGCTCATTAAAAGCATAAATAGTGGCATTGAGTCGAGCATTTTGTGCAAGAGATGCCGTTGTTTTAGACAAGAGAGATGTAGCCATAATTTAGTGGAAAAACCCAAACCGTCGCCCCACTTAACGGTTGTATCCGGGCTGAACCGGTCTGCACCGGTCCGCTTGCTACTCAATTGAAGAGACCACCCAGAATTATTTCGTTGGTTTACAAAAAGCGAACATTGTAACCCTCTGGGAGGGGAAAAACAATCTGAGAACAAAAGGACAACGTAACAAATAGCCGACGACGACATTTTGTGGCCTAATTGCCTCTCATCCCTTGCAATCATCCTAGCTGATTTATTGAGCAGGATGAGATTGGGAAGTATGTGACAGAAGCCCTTTGTTGAGTTTTGGACGAGCTCTTTTCAACGTTCACCAACGTCGTGTTGTGATATCTGGCCACAGAGACGCCCTCCATTTTGTGCTGCAACTGATGCAGAAATGGCTCATTTTTCCAGCCAGTATCAGGGACTTGTTCTGCCTTTTGTCTGTTTCCTCTGGCCCCTGGGGGGAGGGGGGGGGGGGGGGTTCAGAGAGTATTTCATAGGAGGATGCTGTGGTGTAGGGGCGATGGAAGCAGCCTAGAATAGCAGGAAATGTTCCAAGGCCATAAAGCAGAGCAGGAGTGACAAGGAAGGAGCAGAGACCATCTGTGTGGTCTGCACGTGGTCGGCTTTCTGTCAAAAATGACCGATATCATTCGAGCGAACCCGTTCCTGCTGAGCTGTTGCGCGTTGCAGGACGAGCGTGGGCATGGCGAGATCTTGACCAGTTGCACCGTGTTGTCTAACAAAAGTGAAATAGCACCTAAACAGAGAAGGGACCAGAGCTAAGAGGCTGCGTTGGACTACTGTTTACATCGCCAAGCTCTTAACTCGCCTCTTGGCTATTTGTTTAGTCAGTTTATACTGTTGCCTTTCCCAGCTGGACACACAGCTTGCGGTCTCGCAGCAGCCCAGTCTTCGTGGAAGGGCCCCGAGCTGGAGGTCAATAAAAAGCAAGCCCTCTCTTTCTCTGTCAGACGCGTGTGAAGCACATTCCACCTCCTCTCTTAAATCACCATTTAAAAAAATGCTACAAAGGAGATGGCGAGGCCGTTACAGCCATAACAGTACTCTAATCCTGGAACTGAAACGAGATTGGGACTGACAGCCCCTCTCCCACCTCTCCCTCCTCTCCCACCTCTCCCTCTTCTCCCTCCTCTCCCTCCTCTCCCACCTCTCCCTCCTCTCCCTCCACCTCAGGGTTGAAGAATGACCCGAGTCTGTGATTCTGACATGTCCCTTCTGCAGTGACCTGGCCTTAGCCATTGTGTGACTTCAACTCCACTGTCGTGTCGCCATGTTCCACCACTCTGCTACACATTGTGTGCTGCTCGACCGCGTGTATTGGGGGAGGGGGGGGAGGAGGGGGGAGGAGGGGGTGAGGCTTGTGTCTGGCGGGATGTGTGTATTTTCGAGGATACATTTCATCCTGTGCCTGCTCGTGTGCATTACCCTCAGTGCCACTCACGGGCCGCAGGGAGCGGGCAGGAAACGGCAAGTCCGCCCAATCCTGTTAATGTGGAACAGCATTTAATTAGATCCGCTCCGTGTCTGTAACGTCTCACTGTACGGCCGAGCGAGGGCTCCACGGCGCCTGGCTTAACCTCCAGCGGCGTGAGGTTCCAGCGCTCAGCACCGCGGTGGCAGCAGCTGTGAATGACGAACGCTTCCTGTTGGCCTGCTGTTGTTCTGATGCACCCTCTGAAGTCTCCTCTACGCACACACACACACACACACACACACACACACACTGAACCTGATGAGGTTAAAACAGATCAGGTAAAAACAGATTGACTGTGAACTCCCAGTAAAATATCCTGTACAGTGGAATTTCTTACTTAGATATGAGTGAATATTCAAGGACCTGTTGTGAACGCAGGTCTACAGCAGGTTCATTTTAGTTCTCCATTGAATTATGAGTAATAAATTCCTCAAATGTATTTCTGGAACGGTAAAACGTCTGTCTTATAAATACCAATAAATAGGTATTGAAGCATGTTAGGTGAATCCACACTCAGTATTGTTTTACACCAATGATTGGGAAGTCCTCTAGTTGGTTTCATGGTCTAGCTTCTCTCCATTGTGTGTGGTGTGTGTAAACAGTCACAGGCAAATCACATTGAGCTCGTCGATCCAGCAACACAATCCCATTGGCCACAGCGTGAAGAATGAAACATGCTTAAATGGGAGAAACCCCCCCACTCCCACACCCCCTTCTCCCCAACACACACACAGACATACACACACACAGACGTACACACACACACTTTTTTTTTTCTTTCAGGGGAAGGCATGTAAATGTGGTGTGACTGGCTTTTGTGAGCGTTTTCTCACTCCGTCACCTTTCGGCCCCATCTCCCCCCTCCCTCACCCCCCTCCCTCTCCCCTCTCCCTCTCCCCCACTCAATGCAGGTCATTACACAGAATTACAGCGGTTCATTAGAAAAGGAGGAGGAGGAGGAGGAGGAGGGAGAGAAAGGTGGCGAGAGGAATGAAAGATAAATGGCGATTTCTATCTTGCTCAAGCCACAGGCGGCCCTGTGTGGCTCCCCAGGCAGGCGAAAAGGAGGACTGGGAGAAGGAGGACGGCTGTAACGTGGCAAAACCGATTGATTCTGGTGCCAATCATCTCCCGTCAGGTCTGGTGGATTGCATAGGAAGCCCGTACTGCGGCACTCCGCTGTTCTCCGGTTCTCCTGAGCTGCCACAGCCACCTCCTCCGGCGCGGCTCAAATCTGGCGTACGCTTCTTCTCATTGGTGCTTTGAATCCTTTCTGCGGCTCTAATGCCGTGGGATAACCATCAGGTGGTTGGCAGAGTCGTGTCCACAGAAACCTCATCTTGTCTGATGGATAGGATATAAAAGCTAGTGCCTGCTGTAGACTGCAGCTCTTTTATACACACGCATATGCACACACACACTCACACTCACACACACAAAGCGCCTTTTAAGAGATTCTGTGCTTCTTTTCTCTATTTATACCAAGTATGGTTGGCGATACTAGATAGCCAGACAGGCATGGCGGTGTGCTGGGGGCTAACTACCCCCAGGGAGAGCGTCTGGGAGGGCGGGGAGGTTCTCCAGGGCAGAAAAAGGGAACCCGCTCGGAACAGCGCTGCCTTTTTGTGTCTGCCTCGTTTCTGACGAGCGTATTTATAAACCCAGCGAAGCCCCAGCGCATTCCTGCCAGCCGCACGAGCAGCCTGGAACTGCACCTCCGCCATGTGTGTCCTTCTTGTCTGTGCTCCGAGCTCAGGGGGACCGCAGCGCAGACCCACCCGTTTTATCAGGAACATTACTCACTCTGAGCCCTCGCTCTGTACTTCACGCAGCCTTCGTCACTCGCTCAGCGTTTTGAAAAACCCTTCTAGCTAATGGTCTTCCTTCTCCATAAAAGTGGTGCCTATGGCGTTCCCCCCCCCCCCCCCTCCCCCTGGGGTTCACGTTGGGCTGTGTTGCTTCTTTGTGAGGCTTGTTGTAGTGTTTAATTTTGCCCGGGCTGTTGTGTTTTTATGAGCGCTGCTTGTGGTCGTCCAATGACTCATATATTAATGGGACGACAGTCTTCTCACTTGGCAACGCAGTTTTAGTTGAATGTTGACCTAGTACTCCAAGTCTGAGTACTCCTAAAGAGTGTGCTTCTCCTCTCCTCCCCTCCCTCCTTCCCTACCTCCCTCCCTCCCTAGGGAGTTCTTTATCTCAGCCTATGGAAAACATTAATCACACTTCCCTGGCTAGAGGGGTTCAACACAGCATGGTTCAGTCATGCATCAACATTGGAATAGTTGACTTGGTTTATCTTACAGTAATGTGGGCGTTTACAAAGGAGCAGAGGCCTTTTCTACCCTTTTCCCCCCCTGTCTCTAAAATGTCTTTTTGGTTATTTCTGTGACATTATTTATTTTTATTTCTTTATCAACCATCCTGTGCTTTCAGTCCTGGATGGGTTCTGTAGAGGCCTGCAGGATGGGTTCTGTAGAGGCTAGCAGGATGGGTTCTATAGAGGCCTGCAGAATGGGTTCTGAAGAGGCCAGCAGGATGGGTTCTATAGAGGCCTGCAGGATGGGTTCTGTAGAGGCCAGCAGGATGAGTTCTGTAGAGGCTAGCAGGATGGGTTCTGTAGAGGCCTGCAGGATGGGTTCTGTAGAGGCTAGCAGGATGGGTTCTGTAGAGGCCAGCAGGATGGGTTCTGTAGAGGTTAGCAGGATAGGTTCTGTAGAGGCCTGCAGGATGGGTTCTGTAGAGGCTAGCAGGATGGGTTCTGTAGAGGCTAGCAGGATGGGTTCTGTAGAGGCTTGCTGGATGGGTTCTGTAGAGGCTAGCAGGATGGGTTCTGTAGAGGCTTGCTGGATGGGTTCTGTAGAGGCTTGCAGGAAGTGGAAGTGTGGTGAGTGTGGAAAGGCTGTAGGGGCTGGGTCTCCCTTGTCCTGTTTCCCACTGGCTCCAGTTATGAGCCAGTTTCCTGTAAGAGAAGTCTGGCACGCCGACGACAGAAGCACTCCCTTCTCCCAACTGTGTTCTGGCGGCCGCAGATCACATGACCTAATGGTCACAGACGAACTAAGGAAAGAGGAGAAAGAGGCAGTGAGGGAGTTTTGTTTGACTGTTTTAAATGGGCTGGAAGGACTGTGTGAGAGAGTCAAGGTAAACTGTTCAACTCTTGGCCGCTTCATGACTGCACACTGAAAAGATGGGATTTCTCCCTCTCCCTCTCCCTCCCCCTCTCCCTCCCCCTCTCCCTCGCCCTCTCTCCAACACTCATATCACTCTTCCTTCCCCCCTTTTCTGAACAGGGGGGGGGGGAATGAGCTGTAATTTGGAACGTAAAGTCGCAGTATGTTTTTTTTCCTCTACCTTTCTCTATTGGCAGACTTTGAAAGAGTTTGTATTTTTCTTCAACCGTTAGTCCTGATTACACATCACATTGAGAAAAATGTCGTCTCTTTCCCTGCCATACAGCTTGAAATGTTTTTAAAAAGCCAAGATGGAGGAGACATGATGTCTCTCCGAAGGCAGACTGAAACGAGGGAAAAATCGTCATGGGCCAAGCCAGTCACGTATCTCCTGATCTATTGAATAACTTGTTTATGAGTCTCTCTCAACAGGCCGTTCCTCTCTGATTGGGTTTCAGTAACGCTCCATTGTGTTCCTGGGTTTGTGCTGAAACCACCACATCGATAGGGATTGAGGATATGGGTGATTTATGGGGCAGCGAGGCCCATAAGTCAACTAAGGACTCAGGAGTCGGCCTGGAGCCTCAGCCGCTGTACTTAACGCAGATTATGCCTCAGGTCGAAACACTAGACAGGAGATTTCATAGCACCGGGTGTGTAAAAAGAGAACAGCATTAAAGGGGATTTATGGGAACGTTTTTGCACCTATGGAATCAAAGAGATGAAATCTGGTCCAGATGATTCTCAGCCAGCGTGTTTCCACAAGCTAGGATATCCCTGCTGGGCCAGTCTCTCTCCCCCCCCCCCCGTGCATGGATATCAAATGATCGCGATTTATCGCGGTCAGGTCTGATTTCTGTGCATTGCGATGGAACGGACAGATCGATCGAACGCATGACGTCGGCATGATTTTTTTAACAAATTTGATGTTATAGGATTACATCATCTTGTCTGGGAGGGGCCGGACGGGCAAAATGAGATATGAGAGCCTGCGGTGGGAAGCCAGAGCTTTACTGAGGGCCCGTGACCTTGGGCCCTTGTCTGCGGGAGCCCTCAGATCTCCACTTCTGGGACCGTGGTGCTGAATCCCAAACAGACAGCAGCGGCCCGCTCTCTGTGTGCCACTCTGGCTTTGATGCAAGGAGAGGCTTGAAAAGCAGCCCGCTCGCTTGGGTAACAGGACAGGCACCTCAGAGTACTCGGATATGGTGCTGAATCTTTGGATCACAGCTGCGTTGTGTCGTCTGACTCAGCAGAGTCTTAGGGGAGCGGGCGGCCTTGCGTGTGTGCGTGTGTGTGTGTGTTAGAGAACCTTGGCAGTTCCACAGGATGAGAAGTGTTTTGAGTGTTTCCTTCGTAAAGTTTTTCAGTTGAAGTCGGGGTCGCTAGGTCAGAGAACACAGGAACTCATGTGAAGGTCACCATCACCATGTTCTTGTTTAAGGCCAGGCTCTGTCCTGCGTTGGTATTTAACACCTGAACTCTGACCCCTCCCCATCCCTTTCAAGATGTATTTTCTTTCCTACATGGTGACTTTAACATACGGGCACCTGCATTCACTTGTCTGGCAGGAGATCGGTGTCACAGCGAGCCTCTTGTTTCCTGGTGGTCGTGAAGTGGCCTGCGTTCTAACCAGCGTGGTCCTGGAGAGGAGAAGCCTGTCTCTGAGTCTTGAGCCTGTCCCTGGAGCCTGTCTCTGAGTCTTGAGCCTGTCCCTGGAGCCTGTCTCTTGAGCCTGTCTCTTGAGCCTGTCTCTTGAGCCTGTCCCTGGAGCCTGTCTCTGAGTCTTGAGCCTGTCCCTGGAGCCTGTCTCTGAGTCTTGAGCCTGTCTCTGAGTCTTGAGCCTGTCTCTGAGTCTTGAGCCTGTCTCTGAGTCTTGTGCTTGTCTCTGAGTCTTGAGCCTGTCTCTGAGTCTTGAGCCTGTCTCTGAGTCTTGAGCCTGTCTCTTGAGCCTGTCTCTGTGTCTTGAGCCTGTCTCTGTGTCTTGAGCCTGTCTCTTGTGCCTGTCTCTGTGTCTTGAGCCTGTCTCTGTGTCTTGAGCCTGTCTCTGTGTCTTGTGCCTGTCTCTTGAGCCTGTCTCTGAGTCCAACTCTGAGCCTGTCTGAGACTTGAGCTTGTCTCTGGCAAGCCTGTTAAAGCTGAACTGTTAAGTCTCTGTCTGTCCAGCCAGGCCGATCCTAGCTGATCTGATTGGACAGCATATTGTCAGAAGAAAAGAGGATCTGGTAGTCAGTGGCGAGGTGAGGGAGGGACGGAACTGGGCCGGGTTGTATGTGGGCGTAGAAGATGGAGGTTGAGGAAGGAGGGGGGGGGATTGGTGGGGAAAGTGGGGGGGGGAGGGGGGGCGAGCAGCCAGGGCGTGGCCAGATGTACAGGCCGGCCATAAACCCCTGTGGCCGCAGAAAACAGATGTGCCTTTGAGGGATGCAGTGTAGAGGAGAGTAGTGAAGAGTGGGGTTAATGGAATGGAGATCCAAGCTGTCCTATCAGGTAGTAACTCAGCGTCAGCTGGCTAGACGGGTTAGATCTAAGGGAGGCCTCAAGGGTTTAATGGGATGGAAGCAGAGCGGTTACAAGAGTTCCTAATCGGTATGAGAGAACAAGACCAGCGTGGTCACGGCAGTCCAGATTGGTGGGGCAGCTTGCTTACCATGTAGCTGTTATTACCATACCCCCGTGCGTAGCCTGCATGCTGGGACGAGATGCGCCGTAGCCGTTCTGAAATACACACGAGAGAAGCGACCTTGTAGAACACCTTGGGCGTGTGCGAGCGCGCGTGTTTACGTTGGTCTGCCTCCCGCGTTTCTGGATTGGCTGTGGCCTAGCTGGAGAGAGTGGCGTGCCCCGGGCTGCTCTGCATCGGTTTATGATACAGCGCAGTCTCCAAAGTGTCACCGTGATTTACGAGGGCGGCCCAGCAGAAAGAGGGGGACAATAGAAGTCAGTCTACCATCACCAGCCAACTACCCCTGATGCATTTTCCATCAGATCAGTTTACAACCTTGTCAGGACCCCTCAGGTTGTCTAAAACATGTCAGGGATGTTGTGAAATCGTTCCATCTTTAACAAATGGCAAATGATTGGAATGTGTTTTTCCTACCGCGTTTTATTTTTGGTTTTTCATTACATTGTCAAGCACAGCTCATAGATTTCTGTTACGTTTTCGATCCAATTTTAACACTTATTTGACAGGTCTATTCAAATGAGCGTCGTAACTATGGGAACTAACCAGAGAGACGTGGAGTGGAAACCTGTCTCGAGGACAAAGCGTCAAGTTTTATAGAATACCGAAGATAGGCTGTGCATCCGTGCGTGGCCCATGTTATAAATATTAATGCCTGGCGTTTAGATGGGACCAGCAGCTGGAGGACGTGATGGCTAAGGGTCCCCTGTGAAGGAGGGAGGGGGGATAAGCGAGGGGGGGGGGGGGGGGTCAAACTGAGGTCAGCCAAAGGAAGGAGCCGTGGAAACAATGCAGACCTAGTTACCATTTTATTTCTTTACTTCTCGTTGTTAAAAAAACAAACTAGATTGCGTTTATGGGGGGAAAGAAGCTCATTGGAGGGTGAGGGAGCCTGCTGGTGTCCCTCTGGGCTCGCCTGGAATACAGGAGTTGGGTTAGTGTTGTGTTGCTTGCTGATGTTGGATGGTTCGTTTGCAGTTTTACCAGGGTAGGTGCCAACAATGCCTTACTGGGGGGTATTACAAAGTGTGTGTGTGTGTGTGTGTGTGTGTGTGTACCCGGCCTATTGCCAGGATCCACTCCATACTGTATTGGATTACAGTTTATGCATGAGAGAGAGTGATATGAATTACCCCTGGCAGGCGCCACGGACAAGCAGAAAACTGCAGGCCCGTCACCGCGCCCGCTGAGGCGGGTAGTCTGGGCGTGCGATGCCAATCTCTAGCTGACCACCATGTTGGCACGGCCGTACGTGCCGTCTCTTGCATCTCGCTGCGGAGATGCCTCGCGTGGCTTGGCGTGACTGGGTGAGAGGCTAGACTACAGAGGAGAGAGTCATGGTAGACCAACATGCTGATTTAGTCTTGGATGGACATACATACTCAGGACCTATTATGGGATGTATAAACATCAAAGTGAATCATTGAAGCCAATACAATTTTCCTGAGAAAATGGCCCTTTGCGCGTGTGTGTTTCAGTAGGTGAACCTTCTTCCTGTTTAATAATTGACCTGTGGTATGTGGGTGTGAGTTGAGAAATCCGTGCCTTGGTTCATGCTAACACACGGGCCTTAAAAAGAAGGCATGTTTGAGTGTGTCTACCCTTTTACGTAAACCAGGCTGCCAGCGCAAACACGCATGCTGGGAGCCGTGGCCTCGGAAGGAGAGGGCGGGGGAGGCAGGGGGGAGCTGGCAGGATTGTACTCTTAAACAGCAGAAAGAAGGCGGGGGGAGGGGAGCGCAGTCCCTGATGGGTTGACCTTTGAACCTGCAGTATGTAGGCCTCAGGGGTGACCCACGCCTGTGGAGAGACAATGCTGCAGATACTCACTGAGCCCTGGTTTTTACTGCTTTACAATCCTCCTGCTTTTACGCCGCATTCTTCACTAAATAAAACTCGCACGGTGCAGCCCAGCCATACAGAGTCTGAGTTTGGATTAAGAGCCTGCTATTCAGGGAGCTAGCTTTTGTGCTTGTAACACTAGGCTGGAGGGGAATCTCGCCCTCTCCGTCTCTCGCTCGCTCTCTCTTTCTCCAGTTCATTCTCTCCGTCTCTCACTCGCTCTCTCTTTCTCCAGTTCATTCTCTCTGTCTCTCGTTCCACTCTGCTACCCCCTCATAAGCCCTCTGACATTCTGGCACCTGTTTCCCTCACAAAACCGTTAATTTATCACTGAATTATTAACTAAGAGCCCACAATGTGTCTAGCACTTTGTGACATGTCCTGATGGGGGTAAAGGGGGGGGGGTTGCTATGGCAACGGGGCCTTTATCGGAAAAGCAATTTAGCCGGTGTATCAGTGCAAGCGAAGGATCCGCCACCAAACTGGCTGGGCCAATGAATATTTTAGGGGATAAATATGATGTTGCAATAACACGCTGCATTTAAGAGGCTGGGGGACTGATGTCTAACCTGGGCGGATTTCAAGTTGAGAATTTCCTTTTTCTCTCCTGGAGAGAGCTTTTTTTCCCCCCCCTGTCGTAACCGAGGTTGCACTGTGCGGGAGGGGTTGCTGTCGTGCTCAGTGGAGCAGAGCGAGGTCTGTGCTGTTCCTGAGTGAGGAAAAGATGAGAGCAGACAAGAAGTGGCTGGTTCCTGTCTGCTGCCTGTATGACGACCGGGACTTTAACCAGAGGTTCTATCCAGGAGGCCTTGTGTTCATCCATGTCTCCCACTGTCCTCCAGATAAAGAGGCTAAAAGATGAACATGTTTATGAAACACCTCAACACTACATCGATGTAGAACAGAGCCACAGGACCCACATGTGGATGAGAGGATTTTTTTTGAAGTGGTGGGAGAGCTTTCACTTTCCATTCCTTCTCTCTCTGCTACTCTCTCTCTCTCTCTCTCCTACTCTCTCTCTCTCCTACTCTCTCTCTCTCTCTCCGTCCTTGTAAAGTATCTTTACCTTTAATAGCCGCCTGCAGCCATGCTCTGTTGAGAAAGCCCTATCAAAGAAGGACACGCAGTCATGCCCCCCTTAGACTGTGAAGAGTTGTCTTTGCAACAACCATCTTTAGACACCACCTGCATTTACTCAACGCGAGTCTGACCGATCTGGCTTCGGTTATCAACATGTGTATTAACTGGGTCAGTCCGCTCTGCTTAGCTGTTTCAGAACACGGCCTTGTTCTGCCCCCCAGAGGGAAGAACCGCTTTGAAATAATCACCCCGTCTTTGGTTTCCCCTCACTGTCCTCCAAGCTCAGAACAACGTTTAAGGCCCCAATATGTATATACTGTACGAGACTCGTCTCATCACCGAGCGGTAAGTCTGGCATTGAGCTTGGAGCCAGCTGCTTCTTCCTCTTCATTGTTACTGAGTCATTTTGATGTACTCGTCCGTGTTTGTCATCAGCATTCTATTGTAAGATCAAATGATTTCTCCCTGCCATCGCCACAGCGGGGTGGTAAACATGCGCTCCCTTTGTGTGAGGCAGGAGTTCCTTTGTAGCTTCCGTGCGCGCTGGGAACGAGCTTTGATGGAGAGGGTTGGGGGAATGCCTCAGGTCATCCCGGCCAAGGCAGATTTGCGAGGAGTCAAGGCGGGAACAATAAGAAGTGGATGGGGAGGACGACTGGTGTAATTCCTTCCACTTCAGTTCTCTCTCAGCAGGGCTCTTCACTGCGGTCAACCCTAGCGCCAGCCAGCCAGCGTTCGGAGAGCTACTCAAGCTACCGCTTGTAAAAAAGGCCGGGGCTGAATTCCTTGTCAGGCTCTTGGAACTGTGGTTGGAGTTGGGGTTGAGGCGGAGGTTGGGGTTGGGGTTGAGGCGGAGGTTGGGGTTGGAACTTGGGTCAAAATGTTGGCTGGCGCTGGGAAGTATCCATAGGAGGCCTGAGGAAGGGAGATGGGGCAGAGGCAATGAATGAAAGGGTTCGGAATGGGAGCGGGACAGAAAGGAAGCTTGTGTTGTGTTTGACGTTTCAGGGAAGCACCGCAGGAAGTAAGGACTACAAACCCCAACCCCTTTGAAACTACAGAATATCGTTAATAAAGTGTAATGGTGCGAAGGAGCATGAAAACCATTACTTTCCATGACGCCAAACATGGATATGGATAAGTCTGAGGAGAGAATTGCCTCATTTCTAATCATAGCACGACATGTATGCTGGCAATTCAACTCTGCGATCTTTTAGCACCTCAGTAAATGGCTTGGTTTGGACCCCCAGCTTGATAAGAGTGATAATAATCACAATCGCCCCAGAGAGGCTGGTAAGTGAGGTGCATACAGATGGCATCATTATGTCTGGCCTAGTCTCCTTGTCCTGGTGAGAATCTCCTGGCTCCTCAACAGGCTCCACCTCCTCCCACCTCCATCCTCCCTCTGCTCCCACCTCCATCCTCCCTCTGCTCCCACCTCCATCCTCCCTCTGCTCCCACCTCCATCCTCCCTCTGCTTCCACCTCCATCCTCCCTCCACACTTCCATCCTCCCTCCACGCTTCCCTCCTCCCTCCAGGGGGATGCAGCCGTGGCCAACCCTGGTCTCATTAGCATGAGGAGCGGAGGAGCGGCGCTAGGCTAATGCCCACCGTGTTTGAGCGGGTAAATGGATTGTTAGGATGGATTTCCTGCTCTCCGCAATGCCGGAGCAGTTGGTGGGGGTCTCTGTGGGAGTGATTGGCACCTATTAGCCAGCGTGTTACGGTACAGCAGGGCTCCCATGTGTGGGTTTGTGTAGTGAATGAAAAGATGCACTCCGAGAGGGAAGGGATGTGTGTGTGTGTGTGTGTGCGTGCGTGCGTGCGTGCGTGCGTGCGTGCGCGCTAGTGCATTTGTGATCATCCTCGGTATCTCGTATACCACAGTAGCTACTGTCACAGTAGGTAACATCCCTGGTTTATAAGTACTGTATCAACCCTTGTTAAGCTTTACGCGTGTATGTTTTCTCAACAACATTTTCCCGTGCCTTTTTAGATGGTTAGCACACATTTTCACAACGGATATACAATACTTTGATTAAATCAAGCCCTGAAGAGTGGGGCGTAATGCAGCCAAACCTCAGAGATCGGGCGGAAAGCATATCATGTGAACCAGACAGTGGATGAGCGCCGACAGAGGTACTAGAATAGTTTGGACTGGGAGACTTGTGCATGTTTGTGGCCGTGTCACCGTCTCCGTTTACCCTCTCTTTATGATGCTCAGCCTTCTCCGGATATTTCCCTCAAGCCTTTTGACTGCTTACAATAAGAGAACGGACTGTCTCGCTGCAATTAGAGCCCTGAGAAAACAGGACAACACACTGCCATTGTTCCTAGTGTTACATGCCAAAAGAAAAACACAGACCCTTTGGGGAAAAGTGTGCTTGTGTTTTAAAAACTGTGAAGTCCTTTGCTTCTGCGGTGAAGGAACCAGGTTCAGCATGAGATGAAATTATAGTGGAAACCCAGCATGGAGTCGTGTTTAGCCAGTGACATTAGACTGAATGAATTTCTGTTCCACCTCCCGCTGAATCATCTTGCAGGGTGGTGACACGTATCTGGAGCCTGCTAATGAAATAATGTAGGTGATGTTACTGCAGCAACCACCAAACTCATCATGTTCCCCCGGAACCATATTACCAGTCCTGATGGCTGTTAGACACACCCTCAGCCAGACTTGAGCCCAGAGTGATTTACTGTCCTGCAGCGTACTGAACCGCTGCCAGGCAGACATACTGTAACTCAGGAACGCAGTAAATTAACCTGAAGTGATGGGAGGAGGAATTAGCCCTGCAATTGCCAAGACGTTCGATGATTCAGGTTTCTCCGACGGCTCACTTGACAGGTTTCACACGATCATGAATTCTCACACCGGTATGACAACCCGTATTCGCATAGCCACTATACATTTGCAAAACATTGTGGCATTCAATATTCTACATTGCGTCTGCCGACCTTTTTAACGGGGTCGCAAGATTCCTAGGTCAACAAGACAAAGTGTACTTTGAGCGCATTGTTGAGAACATTGTTCTCCAGTCCCCCTTTGTAGGCCTATAAAGAGGTTATCTGAATGTATTTGTATTGATGTTTAAATAGACTTTAACGCGCAAGACATTTTTCTGCCCTCGGGCACTTTAGTAAAGAATGATCTGTGTATTAGAACAGTTTAGCATATGTTTTGAGGACTTCAGAGCCTCGAGCATGAACTGCGACAAAATTAAAGGCTTTACAGAAAATGGCTGATGGCAGAACTTTGATAAAGCCTAGTGATTCAAACCAAAGCCGTTTTTCGATACGATCTTCCTTTGAAAATGGCAGCAAAAAAAAAATAATTTCCAGTGTAACGCTGCACGTTATTAAAGTCTAGACAGTTCTTTAAAACACCTGTCTGTTTTCCTCATTATCAGAACAGTCCGCCTCCGTTCAGCAACAGCATTTCGAGAAGTTGACATAGGAGCTGTTTCTTGACATTTCCCAGGGACCGTATATATCAAGTGCCGCCGTTCATACTCTACCTGTCGTTACCTTAGCCTGCTCCATCGCTCGCCCCCCCTAAGCCAACAGTCCCCCTCCCACCCTAACCTAAGGAGCAGCGTTCAAAATGGGCTTCAAACATTCCAGTGAAATATTTTCAGACAGACAAAAACTTTAGTATGGGTTTAGAATGTACGCATTGGAAGGCTAACGAGTTGCCGACCGCTAACTTGCTAATAGCATTGTAGGTAACTTAGCCCGGCAGCTAACCAAAGATAGCTAGTTAACGTTTCGGAAAGATAAATCACTCGGCTAGCGGCAGCAACAGGAGCAGATCATGCTAGAAGAGGCAGTTGAAGCGGTTTAGTCTGCTGTGTAAGTTTCACAGATGTGTCGTGAGACATGCCGGTAACTGGAGATGGTCACAGTTAAGACCCTCTACTCGTGTAACCTCGTCGATTTGGTGGGATTAGAGATTGAGTTTCTAGGGTGTAGAGAAAGCCTGAAGCAGAGCTTGATAAAGTTGTTGACTGTGGTAGGCATCATGGTGTGTTTCGAAGGGACTTGTAGACCAGCAAATAGTTTTAGAGGCCCTATAAATCCTTGGGACAGACATGCTGACCAGCAAGATGCCTGCCCAGAAAAAGATTTCTGCCCTGTCTTATACAATAGAAAGATCAGCACAAAAAAACCAGCTCAAGGGAAGTGACCTACAGGACTCAGTGTGGCATGTAGAGCAAATCAGTCCTAAGACGCATCAGACCCTTCTGGACGTCCAAACCTAAGCATCGACTCAGTTCCTGCGGTGAAGTCATTGTTTTCATTAGAAGAGATGGCAGTCGGTTTTCAGCAGCCCGGAGCATAAATGAAACTGAACCCAGGAGAGACTCATTCACCCCCCTGTCTCGTGCCCTCCTCCCTGAGATCCCCCCCCCTCACTCACTTTCCCTTTCTACATGTGGCAGTCGCACATCTTGCAAGCCAAGTGTGCTACGCGTTTACCTGTTTGGGGAGTGATTTATCCACTCGTGGTCAGGAAAGCCTGGAAACGGGAGGTTCCCATCCACTCGCTCTGTTCTTTACGATGTGGACGATAGCAACACCAAACATCTTTACTATAAACAGTCCCAGCGCGACATGTACACATTAGAGGTTGCCAAGGGTCTGTTTCAGATTGCATGTGCCACAGCGTGCAGTCATATCAAGATGCTAGGCCGTAGCAGGGACTATAATTAGAGATGCACTGGTTCCTTTAGAAATCCCACTGGAGGAATGCATCATGTCTTCAGCCATTAAATAATTGACAGTGTTGTCCTCAACAGAGGACGAGAAATAAAATGTCTGCCTGCAGCGTGGACCCAGAGGCAGCCGAGTGCAGCGAAGAGGCTTCTGTTGGAGCGGTTTACCCTCCGAGCTGCACCCTCGCACTCTTCTATTCATGACACGGCAGAAGCAAAACGCCGCGCTTGAGTTTCCTCCCGCGCTGGTCTCTCTTTAATGTGAGATCAGCCCCAGAGCTGTGTTTGTCCAGCCTTCAGCTAGCTCACTGTAGGCTGAATACACTGCTGTTTTATTCAACCCGCCAGATATCTCAGTCTCTTTTCTTCTTCAGAGGAAGAACTGGGCCTCATGAATACGTAACATATTTGCCAAAACTTGTTCGTTCTTCTTGTTACCCTCAGAAGAAGTTGGTGTTTTTACAAGATTTATTTCCGACTACAGTGGCAATCGATAAAGACGTCAGGAACTTATTCCTCGCCTCTGTTGGGGAGTTTTGTGGGCATTTTCTGTTGTACAGTCGATCTGTAGCTGTGCTTCAGATTCCTCATATTGACAGAATTCTCCCCCCCCCTCTCTCTCTCTGTCTCTGTCTCTGTCTCTCTCTCTGTCTCTCTGTCTCTCTGTCTCTCTCTCGCTCTCTGTCTCTCTCTCGCTCGCTCTCTGTCTCTCTCTCTCTGTCTCTCTGTCTCTCTCTCGCTCTCTCGCTCTCTGTCTCTCTCTGTCTCGCTCTCTGTCTCTCTCTCGCTCTCTCTCTCTGTCTCTCTCTCTGTCTCTCTGTCTCTCACTCTCTCTCTCTGTCTCTCTGTCTCTCTGTCTCTCGCTCTCTCTGTCACTCTCTCTGTCTCTCTCTCGCTCTCTCTCTCTCTCTCGCTCTCTCTCACGCTCTCTCTCGCTCTCTGTCTCTCGCTCTCTCTCTGTGTCTCTTTTTCAGATGAGGCTGTGGAACAAGTACAAGGTGACGAGCGTTCCTTCGCTGGTGTTCGTGGACGCCACCACAGGGAAGGTGGTGTGTCGGAATGGGCTGTTGGTCGTCCGTGACGACCCCACAGGTGGGTCATAACACACCCAGCCTGGGCTTGGAAACTGCTGAAACACACACACACTGACACACGCACATACGCATGCACACATACACACACCATGGCAACAGAACCCTCTGGAGAAAATAGATTTCACGAGCGCTGTGACAGATCCTCTGTCTGAGCCTAATGAACGCCAGGCCAGGCCAGGCCCAATCCCAGATATCATTTCCATGATTCATTAACTGCAGCGCTGAGCTAGATGTGGGTGGAGGAGAGAAATGAATTTTCTACTCTCGCTGCCCTCCCTTTTCAGCGTGGTAAGAAGAGAGTGTATCTTGGTAGCAGTAGCTCATACACAACGTCTGCCGAGTGTGTGTGTGGGTTTGTTTGCGTGCGTGTGGGAGAGTGAGACACAGATGGATAGTTAGAGTTGTATATATGTGTGGGGGGGGAGGGGGAGGGGGGAGGGGTGTGGTTGGTGTGGTGGTGTTATGGAGCGGAGAGGCGAGAGAGAGAGAAAGGGAGGGAGGACTCTCTCTCTCTTTCAGTCTAATGAAAGGCCTGGTGGATAGTGGCGGTGGCTGGACTTGCCCGCGCTGGAGGATGGTGAGCACTTTTACAATCGGGACAACAATGGCGGGCCGAGGCAGCGCAGTGCGGACGTGTCACTCCTGCCTAATGAAGCCCCGCAGAGCAGGCCCTGCAGAAAGAAGACTTTACAGGCTTTATTTATGACCACGCTTTTATATCTGGCCGTCCCAAATGCTCCTCTGGCCCTCGACACGGACAATGAAGACACCTTGAAAAGATAACGAGAGAGGGGAGTGAGAGAGACAGACCTAGAGAGAGAGACTGAGACAGACAGAGAGAGAGAGAGAGAGAGAGAGAGAGAGAGAGAAGGGGCATCGCTGGCAGCAGCCTCTTATGTGCTCTATGGGAAATGGAAAAGCATGGCTTTCAATCATCATTAAAAGCACATTTTGCATCTGTTCCAAAAGCAGATGACACAGAGTACAAAGAATCGTGTGAGTGAGAGACACGCTCTCTGAGCCTAGATTCATGTATGATAAATGCTGGCCACACATGCTTGTCTTTATTATCTAATGGCTGTGCCAGAGGGAGAGAAGGTTCTGGTTCTGAAAAGGGTTTGGAACACAGAAAAGCTTTCTTCTCTGTTTAGTAATCAGACCCATGGCTCTCTCTCTCTTCCCTCTCTTCCCGCTCTCTCTCACTCTTACTCTCTTCCCTCTCTCTCTCACTCTCTTCCCTCTCTCTTTCTTTCTTTTCCCATCCCTCCCTCCTTCCCAGGTCTGGAGTTCCCCTGGGGGCCCAAGCCCTTTGCGGAGGTGGTGGCGGGGCCGCTGCTTAGGAACAACAGGCAGACGACAGACAGCAGCTCTCTGGAGGGCCACTACGTGGGAGTCTACTTCTCAGCACACTGGGTGAGCGAGCGGGGGGCATGGAAGGGGCAGGGGAGGAGGGAGGGAGGGAGGCGGGACGGGGTGCAAGGAAAGGGCCCCTTATTTTCCTCTTTCTGCTTCCAGCTGTCTGGCGATGTGAGTAGCAGCTCTGTTCAAACAGAGAGGCATCCGTTAGGGCGAGGGCAGGGGGTCGGACACAGCGGGAGAGGGCAGAGCTGATCTGACCGCTAGCCAGGGGGCAGGACCAGGCAGGGCCAGGCTAGGCAGGGCCAGGCTAGGCAGGGCCTGGATGGAAGGATGAAAGGAGGAAGGATGGAAAGTGGCGGCTACGCTCCATTGTCTCCAACACAGGGCTGGCAGTTCCTCTTTGTCCAGTCAGCATCTATTCTGGTTATGTTACGTGGATGCCACTCCCTCCCACAGTCAGGCCATTGTCTCTCTCTCTGCATGTGGTCTAGGCCGGACACTAGGAAGTTGTGACGGCACTGCTCCGGCCCAACCCACCAGCTGCGGCCCCTCAAGGGCTCCTCAGCTCATACAAACTGAGACGACAAACCACAAAAGCTGCCATATAAGTTTATTTGTGGTATTTTAGCACTGCGCATTCCCCTCCCAGCGTAAACGTAGCCGCTATTAAAAGAATGTTACAAGCGTGTTGCGGCAGCACCTGGTCCTGGTCTACGTTTACTGCAGCAGGCCGCTGGTGTTGGGCCTCACTCAGAGAGGCCCGGGGGGGAGGAGAGGCTTCACAGCCCAGACCCCAGTCTCGCAGCTCTGATCCCAGCCTCGCAGCCCAGACCCCAGCCTCTCAGCTCTGACCCCAGCCTCGCAACTCTGATCCCAGCCTCGCAGCTCTGACCCCAGCCTCGCCGCTCTGACCCCAGCCTCTCAGCTCTCACCCCAGCCTCTCAGCTCTCACCCCAGCCTCACGGCCCAGACCCCAGCCTCTCGGCTCTGACCCCAGCCTCGCAGCTCAGACCCCAGCCTCGGCATCACGGCCCATCTTTACCAGGGCTGCTGTTACTTGTGTTGTAGGCAGCGTGACTTGGGGAGGGAAGGATTTATTCTCAAGAAAGAAACTCTGTGGGAGGAGAGCGAATAGAGGATGGAGAAAAGAGAGGGATGGGAGGAAGGACAGGCTGTGAGAGAGGAAGACTGGCATGGTTTCCTTCGACTGCTGGCACTCTGAGTGCTACTGCATGCCAGCCTTGTTGCCACCGCTGCCGGCGCTGTCTGCTGGCCTACCTCTAATCCTGCGAGAGCAGACTGCAGAAGGAGTATGGGAAGGAGGTGGGTCGGGGGAGAGACGAGTACGCAGTCATTCTGACTGCTCGGCTGGAGGCTCTTAAGGAACATGGCACTGAACAACAACAAATGCCTCCCAGCGAAGGCAGGATTAGTGTTTTTAGGAGCTCTTCCTGAGCACTTGGGTTCTCTCTTTTGAAAGGAGGTAGGTTACAAAGGGAAATGATATCCCTGGTTTCGGGTGAGGTTTGGGTTTTGATGACGCAGGGGGATGGGAGTCCGGAAACACAACGCAGACCGCAGCAACCACAGAAATCTGTCAGCATCATTACGCTGCTTATTCATGCTTTGGAATCGAGGCCATGCTGTGAGCCGACGTCTCTCCCTCATCCTCTCCTCTTCTCCTTCTTCTCCTCACTGTGTGTGTGTGCGTGCGCGTGTGTGCGTGCATGCGTGCTCTGGATGCAGTGCCCTCCATGCCGCAGCCTGACCCGGGTTCTGGTGGAGACGTATCGTGCTGTGAAGGAGTCGGGTCACCAGTTTGAGATCGTGTTCGTCAGCGCCGACAGGTGAGAGCGGCGGTCCGCACATTCTTCCCTTTCTCCGTCTCACTCACACACACACACACACACACACACATGCTTGCAAGCCTGACCACGACTGTCGTGTCCAGTGGGATTAAAGGGTCATTCGGTGCGCTGCTGTCTCCCTCTGCAGGTCGGAGGACTCTTTCACGCAGTACTTCAGTGAGATGCCGTGGCTGGCCGTGCCCTACTCGGACGAGGCCCGCAGGTCACGACTCAACAGGCTGTACGGAATACAAGGTACGGCCGCTCTGGAGGTCCCCTGGAGGACCCCTTAGACATGGAACACAACTGACCTTACCAAGTGTTGCTGTTGAGAGACACTACAATGGCGGCTGGTTGTGTTCTCCAGGCAGGCAGCAGTCAACAGGAGGCTCTTCCACCAGAGGAGTGGTGGTCTGGTGGGCAGGTTCACTGTTCTACTGGGCTGTAGACAGCTTCTCATCTTCCACTGTGCCTTGCTTTTTACCTCTCTCTTTTTTTCCCCTTTTCTTTTGTCTCCATCTATTTATTTCTCTTTCTCCCTTCTATCCCGTTCTCTCTCTCTCTCTCTCTCTCTCCCTAGCACTTCCCTCTTCTCTCTCTCTCACTCTCTCCCTTCCCTCTACTCTTTCTCTCTCACCCTCCCTCCTTCTTCTCTCTCTCTCCCTCCCTCTTCTCTCTCTCTTTCCCTCCCTCTTCTCTCTCTCTCCCTCCCTCTTCTCTCTCTCTCGTCCGCTTGAGAGGAGTGTGGATGCAGTTAGAGAGTGCTGGCTCATTGCCTCTCCTGCCTGGAATGTTCGGAATGCACACAGGACGAGTCGATACCGCCCCCCCCCTCCCGCACTCAAACCCCTGCTGTTCACTTCAGCCCCTGCTAAACAACCACCACAACACACACACACATGTGTACACACACACACACACGTGTACACACACACACATCCTTCCTCAATCCCAGACAAACTGCCTCTGCACCTTCTCTCAGTCTGTTCCTGATAAGGTTGTTAATACGCCGGCGAGATTCTGATCTGAATGATGGTTGGAGAGAAGGGTCAGACTAAAGAAAACAACAGACCCAGTAGGAGACTGAGTGGAGACAGAGGGAGGGAGAGGAAGGAGCAGAGAGGGAGAGGGAGGAGCAGAGAGGGAGAGGGAGGGAGAAAGAAGGGGGGTGAGGGAGAGGGAGATGGAGAGAGGGAAGGAGCAGAGAGGAGGAGGGAGAGAGATGGGGAGAGGGAGAGAAGGAAGGAGCAGAGAGTGAGTGAGTGAGGGAGAAATAAGGGGGGGTGAGGGATAGGGAGATGGAGAGAGGGAGAGGGAGGGGGCAGGACTAGTCAGAGGGTATGAAATCTTGTTTCTCCTCTATTAGGAGGAATACGGCTATTAACAAATCCTTTCTTGATCTTTTCCTGTTTCCTTTTCTCTCTCCATCCATGCCTCTCTACCAGGGATTCCTACTCTGATCCTACTGGACACGGAGGGTCACATGATCACGCGACAGGGCCGTGTGGAGGTCCTTAACGATCCAGAGTGCCGGCTCTTCCCCTGGCATCCCCGGCCGGTGCTGGAGCTTAGCGAGTCCAATGCTGTCCAGCTCCATGAGGGGCCCTGCCTGGTGCTGTTTGTGGGTGAGTGAAGGAGCAGTCAATGCTGGTCCTTATCGTGCAGCTCCGCGAGGGGCCCTGCCTAGTGCTGTTCGTGGGTGAGTGAAGGAGCAGTCAATGCTGGTCCCTATCGTGCAGCTCCACGAGGGGCCCTGCCTAGTGCTGTTCGTGGGTGAGTGAAGGAGCAGTCAATGCTGATCCCTATTGCACAGCTCCATGAGGGGCCCAGCCTCGTGCTCTTTGTGGGTGAATGGAGGAGTATGCAATGCAGGTCCCTATTGTGCAGCCCCGCAAGGGGCCCTGCCCGGTGCTCCTTGTGGGTGAATGGAGGAACATTTGGTATATGGAAGATTCCTCGAGTCACAGGCGTACTTTCCATTTATTACGGTCCATGATAAAACTGTAGTCACGAAAAACCATCACATACGGAACAAATGCAGATGTCCAGAAAATCAGTTCTACAGTTGTGAAGCCAGAATTAACCTCCACCAGGTTATCCAAGGATCTCCCATTTTACGATCATCAGTAGAGGCTGTGATAAGTTACAAAGACGTCTGTTCAGCCAGTTAACAATTGATGTTGTTCTTTGTTACGTGGCTTCAGTCAAAGTCTGACTGGAGCCCCGATCGGATCAGACGGGAGGGTGGGGGGGGGCACAGCACATGTAGCCGATTCAGGCTGGAGTCATCGTGTGCACGGTGATGACCTCATCATTTCATGGTCTCTTCAGAGGCCGGATGAGCAGGGGGCAATCAGAGACCATCTGCTTGTCTCCTTTCATCTGTCTGCTCCCTCCGTTCTCTTTCCCTCCTCTCCTCTCCTCGCTCTCGTTCTTCCTCATCCACTGATTCCGTCTGCTCATTCACGTCCACCATGAGCCGTCTGTGTTCTTCCTCTCGTCTTCCGGCATGTTCCGTGTCACACTGACGAGCCGCTTCCTCTCCCTCGTTCAGACGCTGAGGAGGAGGGGGAGCTGGAGCCGGCCAAGGAGCTGATTCAGCCAATCGCAGAGAAGATCATGGCGAACTACAAAGCCAAGGAGGAGGAGACGCCTCTGCTGTTCTTCGTGGCTGGAGAGGTGACACGCGCACACACACACATTCATACACACACACACTCATACACACACATACACACACTCACATACACACACACACAAACTCATACACGAACACACACACACTCATACACACACACACTCTCTGTCACACACACTCATACACAAACACACACACACACTCTCTGTCAAACTCACTCACATACTCATACAAACTCTCTCTGTCACACACACTCACTCACACACTCATATACACACACACACTCTCTGTCACACACACTCACACTCATATACACACACTCTCTCTGTCACACACACACACGCGCGCTCTGTCACACTCACACCTCCAGTTCCCACTTCATGCACTCTTATACCTTTTTTACTTCTCCTTTTTTTCTCCGTATTTGTATCGCACATTTGCATTCCTGTCGGCAA
The DNA here is from genome assembly GCA_036571765.1 of Plecoglossus altivelis. Taxonomy (NCBI): domain Eukaryota; kingdom Metazoa; phylum Chordata; class Actinopteri; order Osmeriformes; family Plecoglossidae; genus Plecoglossus; species Plecoglossus altivelis. The sequence goes on along the minus strand of BROE01000005.1, from coordinate 5,802,420 downwards.
ACCAGCTCTTTGGCAAGTGTGTGTTGATTGCATGTTATGGTGTGATGTGCCATCTGCTTCACTTATCACATGTCCTGAGCCTGTGGCAGGACAAGCCTGTACTCACAGCCATTGAAACGCTGTACAGCATAAAGTCAGCATAAAGTCAGCAGGGCCCTGCTGCAGCCCCTCATGCTTTCAACAGAGGCCCCCAATCCCATCAACCTCCCAGAATTCCAATGGGCGCCCTCTGTGATGATAGGGAGAGCCAGAGGGGGCCAGCAGCCCTGCTTACCTCCCCTCCGCAGAACAGCTGTGTCTCCCCCGCCCACCCCTCCATCTCCCCCGCCCACCCCTCCCTCGCCCTCCGCCCGCCTGCCCTCCTTGTGGGAGAGAATTTGGGAGTTTTCATAAGTCTTATCTGGTGTTTTTCCGTCCCAACCTTTCCAGAGCCGATGGAGTTAGCGGTAGTAGCAAACACAATGACCACATTACACCCCCACCCCCAGGTCCTCTTTACCCCTCTTTCCTGCTCCTCCTCTCCCTCACACCCTTGCCCTTGGTGCCCAGTCCTCAGAGAGGGGAGAGTCCTGGTGTCTCGTGTCACTCAAGGCAGACTTAAGTTTCAGGCACTGTGTGTGTGTGTGTGTGTGTGTGTTCGTGTGGCTTGGGGTGGGGGTGTCTGTATATATGCGTGTGCGTGTGTCTGTATATGAGTGTGTGTGTCTGTATATGTAAGTGTTCGTGTGGCCAGGGGTGTCTGTATATGTGTATGTGTGTGTGTTTGTATATGTGTGTTCGTGTGGCCGGTGGTGGGGGTGTCTGTATATATGTATGTGTGTGTGTGTGTCTATATGGGGGTGGAGGTGTTTGTGTATATATATATAGATGTGTATGTGTGTGTCTATGTGGGGGTGTCTGCACACGTGTTCCTAGTCTGACCCTTCGTTTCTGACTGCTCCACTCCGGTGTCAGCCTTGAAATGCCTCCACAGACCCAGCCTGCGTCCGTCCCTGTGTCAGAGAAACATGCCCAGGGCCTCAGGATGTTCTCCCCACACAGATACTCCTCTCTGGGCCTCTATGGTGTGCTAGTTAGAGGCCAGGGGGTCACCGGCCCTGGCCCCCAGCCTCTAGGGAGGCCCCTCTGCTCACATGTACCCGGAGCTGGTCTGGCCAGCTGGTGGGTTTACTGTATCAGTGAGACAGCACCCTGCAGGCTGGCCCACCAGGGGACCTTGGCCAGGCCTGCTCAGAAAGACAGCGGCTCTCGTTACTCTCATGTGGCAGCCGATAGGTTACAGTTGGGGATGGAACCACGGTACACTCCGTATGGAGATGCCCACCTCGCCCTGCGCGTTCAGGAAGGCCAATGATTACTGTGCCAAAGATGACAGTGTGCTATATCTGCTGTGTGTCATGCTGGGCAGGCTAGGCTGAAGCATGTCGACTGGAGGGATGGTTGTGTTGGTCTGCCATCTCACCTGTTAGCATCTCTGACCCACAGGGTGCAGAGGCTGCACACACAGACAGTCTGCTGTGCATTAGAAGCCTGGTCTCCCCGCTAGTTATTTACGATCACGTACCATGCCAATTATAAACACTATAAAAACTCATTGTCTTAACATGTCCTTTGGATAATGAGCAAACGTATTTATATATTGCTATATAAATATGCATGTATTTTATAAATATCATAAATGTCTTCAATATAAGGATGTTTATTAGAGCTTAATCATATTATGGTCTTGCAAAGTAGCATGCGAAAGACACGTTCATGAAAGACCACCTAGCTCACGGTACATATTTTTATAGGAGTGCGTTGGAGATTTGATGGTTTTACAGCTCCAGTAATACCCCATTCTCATATCTCTGTCGACTGAATCCCAACATTTTATGAGAGAGGAAGCTCCCCGGGCCCTTGTGACGACCAATGAGCAGGGCTCTTCCCTGGCCGTCTAGCCAATGAGAGCGTCTTATCTCTGCAAGGGCTTTATCTGATGGCTGTTGTCTCCTCTGTGGAATGCCACAGTCCTACGCTGAGCTGTGGGGTGGGGGGGGGGAATGGATATTGTTCGGTGGCAGGTTTTCATGGTTAAAGATGCACACCGAGCCTAAAGACAGCTGTTACCGCAGGGCCAAGACAGGCCCTTTTGTCGTTCGCTTCAGTATGTTTGTACGGAGAGAGGGCGGGGGGGGCCTGTGCGCACGCGCGTGTGCGTCAGTCTGTCTCCCAGCTGTACCCCGCAAGAAGCTGTTTACACAAGGTTAGGAGACACCAGAAAGAGGATTCAGTGAACGTGACAGAGGGGGAGGACAGCCTTGGAGAGTACCGAGCCGCCATCGGCCTGGCTGCAGACGACAGCTCTGACAAGACTCCCCTGCGATCGCTGTGTTTGTTTGTGGCCACTATCCATGTCTGCCTCGCAGGGAACCCAGATTAGAATCAAAATGAGGCCGTTTGGTGAAAATATGGACTCGCTCACATTACACGGCACGAACCAACAATTGGCCCGTGTGTTCGTTTTGACGGCCTTCATCATTTACCTGCATGTTTGTGCGTTAGATGGAGTCGAATGGATCACGTCCACGCAGATAAGATGGGCAGAGATTCACAGGAGAGTTTCTATCTCCACATCAAAATGCCACAGCATAAGTCAGCTGTTCCATCTGTTAGTAGTTTTGCAACACGTTGAGGTCACAAACTCTGCACTCGCATTCTTGTCCTTTTTAGGTAGTAACTCTGTCAAACGGATCCCGTGGAACTCTTAGAGCCGATTGTGTTGTTTAATCCATTTAGGCTGAATCGTTTTACGTCCCCGTTTTTAGATGAGACCTGAAAGAGCAGGGTTGAAGACTAGGATTTCCTAACGTGTCCAAACCATCCAGACAGCGCCACCCTGTGGCCGCTCTCCTCCATGTTTTGTGTTTTCCGATCATTCTTTGCATGTGAAATCTATGGTGGATCTTTACCCAAGCTTCTCTCGCCAAGAGGGTTTAGTGGAGAGGAAGTCCGATCATCCTGTCGCCAGGGAGTGAGAGACGGTTTCTGTCAGATGATTCAGCTCAAGACTGCCGTAACAACTCTGAAATGCGCGACCTTGTAAAGAATCAACACTTTGACTCCATCTGGGACTGTTTAAAACAGAACCATCTTTGTAGTATTTGAGCAGAAGTCGTTCCAGACGGGACAGTTGTTTTGTCCATCCGTACACTGCATGGCTTCACTCCAGGTTTGGGTTGAACTCTACCTGTGTGTCTGTCGTTACCGTGAGTTATTTCAGCTATCGCTCGTGACTGAAGGGGATGTAATTCCTGCTTACAACAGAGGTCAAAGGTGAGATGAAGCCTTAGGCAGGACAAGTGTGAGCTCAGTCCACATGAGACTATAAAACACCAATAGGAAGTGACCTCGGCCTGCTATTAAGACTTCAGTCGCAAAGTCTGGACTTTTCACAGTCTGCAACAGACGGGAGCATATGAAGAGCCCTCTGTCTCCCACGTATGTCTCCCACGCATGCACCACTTGTCTGCACGCGCTCAGCAATGCGTCTCTGAAGTCCCAGCCTTCTACCCAGCGAGGCTTTGAAGGGAGGGATGCAGTGGGGACCCCCTGGTTCCATGCCATCTCCCCAGCTCTCCCCCACTCAGTAGGGGGCTTGGAGGAGCCGAGGCTGGCTTCCTGAAGGATGGTGGAGAGGGGGGAAAAAATCCTCAAGTCTTCAGAAGTCTGGACTAATGAGATTAGTTGGGGGTTCATCCACTGTGTGCTGTGCTCGTTTTTTGCTTCCGCTAAAACCTCACTATTGATAGTCCTCACCGGTTTTCTTTTTTCTTCCCCCCCCCCTCCCCCACATCAATCTAGGACGGTCCGTGATGTTAGACATTTTCAATACACTCACATTTCTCATCTTAATGACCAGCTTGCCTCTCTTGCTCCTGGGTTCACAGGACGACATGAGCGACTCTCTCCGCGACTACACCAACCTCCCCGAAGCGGCTCCCCTGCTCACCATCCTGGACATGTCGGCTCGCGCCAAGTACGTCCGTGACGTGGAGGAGATCACCCCGGCTGTGGTGGAGCAGTTTGTCGGCGACTTCCTGGCTGAGAAGCTCAAACCAGAGCCCATTTAAAGAGGAGGCACCGATCTGAGACTGAACCCCAGCCTGCCTCCATCACCACCACCCCCAGACCACCCCGCCCAGACCACCCCGCCCTCAGCCCAGACCACTCAGCCCAGACCACCCCGCCCTCAGCCCAGACCACTCAGCCCAGACCACCCCACCCTCACCCCAGACCACCCCACCCCCTGCCTTCCTCTCTGTTCAGAATCCTCATCTCTCTCCCTTCTCCCCTCCCTCTCTCTCTCTCTCTCTCTCTCTCTGACTGTTAGAGGAAAAACCCCACTTTTTACTGACATTTTACCTTTTTTTAGACCTGTCTTTTTCTCATGGAGTCTTCTAGTCTCCTGTGGTGCCTTGCATTGACTATATCCCCTACAGTCATATATGGAGATTCTGTTGCTTCTCGGCTTCCAGTCAATTCCTTGTTTTTGTTTTTTTTCCAGTTCTGCTGTTAGCAGTTCTTGATCATAGAAGAAACTAACTGGGCCCAACAGACTTGAATATTCCCAATTTCTTAAGACCCTTTGCCTTTGTCCTACAACGAGCCCTTTGTGACTATGCTATTCTGATATGTGCTAAAAGAGAATAAAATGACGGAAATCAATGTAGTTCACTTTTTGCAGCTGGAACTCCACACAAAAACATGGTGCAGACGAACGAACCTGAACTGAGTGTGATGTTGCAGCCTGGTCAAGGTTTCTGTGTAAAAGTACTGCATTAGAATGGCATGTGCACATACAGTAGATACCTGACGCGATGGTATGTTTCCAAGTATGTCTGTACGTTGTCAGACTGTATAGTCTTTTATTACATCTGGCGTTAATGTGTGTTAATTGGTGTTTGAAATCCCTTGTGTTCTGTGTCATATTGAGGGATGGACATCTCTACCCAGTTATGTAGGTTACTATCTCAATGGGAATGACGTTTAGGAGGATTTTCTGTGAAGGTCCCCTCTATTGAAAAAGGCCAGATATTTTTGAAGGCACAAAAATGGCATTTGTAAACTTAGTTGCTAAGTGTTAGAAGTATGAATTCACATTTTCTGTTACTCCCTGGTTGTGTCTAGTCATGAACTCGATTCGCAGCCATTAAAATTCAGTCAAGCACAATGCTGTGTTCTGGTGTTGTCGCTATCCATCCATTCAAACAAATTCACGATAGCCTAAATCAATTTGATCAGCAAAACGTTTTTACCATGTGGCAGAAATGTTCAAATTCTTTGTTTTGTGTATTTTTTTTCCAAGAGGTTTTTCTGACCATGACTTGCAAGCTTCTCAGAGGGTTGAAGATTGGGCCTCTGATGACACCATGTGGTCACTGGAAGAACTGCATCAGAGAGACGCAAGAGGATTTTGTCCTGAATTGATGGTGTCACCATATTCCAGCTCTGAAGTACTCAGAGCTCCTGGGTAAAGGCTCTATGGGGAAAAGGCTTTATATTTCCTGGCTGTGGTTTTGCAGAACCGGCATGCGATGGTTCCAATTGGACAGCTCATTTGAGTAATGAGTATTTTAAAGGAAAGTTTCAAACCCACACTGGCTGGATTTACAGCAGACACTGAGAAATGTGCAGATGGCAGCAAGTACACAGTGAAAATATCACCAGTTTTCCACTGACTAAATCTCATAACTTTTAATAGCCTGACAGTATATTATGGAGGTAAAATTGATCTCAAATAATTGCATTTGACATAATGAGGACAATGGAGTAAAGAATCGTTCTGAATGTTAGCACTTGGGAACAGAGCACCGTGGAACAAATCATACTAGGAAAGGATTTCCACGGTAATCACTGCTTTTGTTGCTGGAGTCGGGCTTCAGCTTTCTTCTCAGATGTCTCTGTTAGGTTAAACAGCTGCCTTCTGCCTTCAAAGAGAAGGATGCTGGCTGCCATCGCCGAGTTGAGACTATCCACCCAAGGAACCACAGGGATGAAAAGCCTCTGGCCCGATGTTTTCTCAGCCAATTGAAAGGCTTCCAGACTCAGTCCATGCGTCTCTCCACCAATCACAAGGGCGGTGCTGCCCTGAGCCCACCTCTCATGATACAGCCTAGTGTCCACTTTGGGAAGTGACATTTCCGCATCCGAATCCTGCTCGGAGTCAGAGTCGGAGTCATAGTCCTCGTAGCGTACATATTTACGATTCGGTCTGGTGCTGACCCACCCGTAGTCCCCTGCTTTTAACTGGCATTTGGATTCCTGCGTGTCTCCGACTTCCTGCCTTGCTCTCTCAGCGCCGCTGCAGTTGTCAGCCACATGTACAGTCACAGGGCTGGGCAGCTTGTTCTGGATGTCTTCCCAGTCCAAGCTAGGAAAGATGGGGAGGCGGAAATGGGCCCCCATAGCTGACCGTAACACCTTAGGCTCCCAGGCATCCACGCAGCCTGTGGACAACAGACAGTTAAGGATACGGAGGTAGAGCATTTGACTGCAGATCTATAGGTTGCGTGTTCAACACCCTCTCTGTACGTCGCTTAGACAAAAGCATCTGTTAAATGAATATGACAGCAGTGAGCCCTATCCCTGGTCTTCAGGGCCCAAAATCCTGTATGTTTTAGATGCTTCCCTGCTCCAACACACCTGATTCAAACACATGGGTCTTTAAGAAGCTCAGCAGAGGTCTGATAATGAGTATTTATTTGAATCAGAAGTGTTGGAAGGGGAAACATCTAAAACTGCAGGGCAAATGAAGGAGAGTGTGCCCTAAGGATCAGGACTGGGAACCACTGCATTACTGCAGCACACCTTGTTGTATCCTACGCAAGGCCAGGTGCATCCCACGCAAGGCCAGGTGCATCCCACCCAAGGCCAGGTGCATCCCACGCAAGGCCAGGTGCATCCCACGCAAGGCCAGGTGCATCCTACGCAAGGCCAGGTGCATCCTACGCAAGGCCAGGTGCATCCTACGCAAGGCCAGGTGCATCCTACACAAGGCCAGGTGCATCCTACACAAGGCCAGTCGCATACAGGGTACCTCAGTTTAACACTAGTAATATCCTGCTGTTAGATGTTCAAGGTTCAGGATTTACCCTTGGTCAGGAGGACGTCCTGACAGCCAGCAGCAGCAGCACAGCGGAGGATGGTGCCTAGATTCCCAGGGTCTCGGACGTTGTCACATATCAGGGACAGTGGGACAGACCGTCCCATCTGATCCCTAGGGAACACCAGACGGGAGGGGTCCGGGCGGGAAAATATGGCTGTGAAAGATAGAGATAAATTGGCTACTTCTCTTAACAGATAACCCATTATGGCTCAATTGTGAACATGTAAACACAGTACAAGCATACCTATAACGCCCTGTGGGGTAACGAGGTCAGACCAGATCTTGATGTCTTCAAATTTGACTTTAACCAGGGTTGCTCTCTTCAGCTTGTCCAAGGGCAGCTCGCTAAGTTTCTCCACTGAGCTAAAGAACAGCATTTGGGGGTTGGCTCCGGCAGCCAAGGCATCACAAATCAAACGCCTCCCCTCCAGCAGTATCTTACCCTGTTGCTCCCGATAGGTCCTGGAGCGAGCAACGGTCGCCAGCCTCCTGAAAGGAACGAACCAAGGTATGAATGTGCATTGTACAACAAGCCAACATATTTTCAAAGACGGAACAATGCCGGAATCCTGGAGAATAAAGGCTTAAAGTTCGTCGTGAACTTGTGTGGATGTATGGGTAAGGGGAGAGTCGAATTGATTTGCAACTTGTCGAAAAATTACTTACGCCAGCCTTTTATCACCCGGGGAAGCCTTCTCAAACCGCAGTCCATCAATTTGGTCTGAAACTGTAGTGTTATCAGAGGGCTTGGTGGGGATGCTATTATCGGGTCTTTCAGCTTTAAGGTTGCTACGCACATTAGTTTCTTTAAAACTCTTCTTGTGCCCCGCAGTCATAACTGGAGACAGTTTGCGAATTTCATCTGACCTCTGCTGCGATGTTGGTAGCTTCTCGCTATTAGGATACAACACTTGTACCGGTTTTCTTCGTAATCCTCGAACGTATCTTTTTGTTTCCACAATGTAATCATTTCCTCTTCTCAAAGCTGCACCTCGTTCAATTTTAAGAATACAGCATGACATGCCTCTCATGAAGGCAGCCATCTTTACAACAACATGAAATGGGCGGAGTGATTTGTTGGTTGCTCCATTTGGTCAAAATGTTCGGGGGCAAACTAAATAAATAGATTTGCTAATAGATATCTGTATCGTTTCCATTTAGAAATATATATGCATATTTTCGTTTTTTTAATGTCCGGTTATATATCTTTTCAAATATTTGTATGTGTAGCTGTTACCGTTGAGTTGGAACAGTGTAGAAAAATGGTACGTTCTAATAAAAAAAACGATTTCAGAGCAATCGATTCACAGGGTTTATAGTCGATCGTCTTAAAGTTCACTCGAGTGGTATTCTCACCTGAACTGTCATCATGGCTTTACGGCGAGCTCTGCATTTCGTATTTAAAGTGGGGGACAGACGCAAAACAGCCACATTCTACCGTGATGTGCTTGGCATGAAGGTACATTTTTAATTAAGAGCAGTCACATTCCAAGCAAAACGGATACGTTTGCTTATGTTCAGATTATGTTTAGAGTTCTGCATTTTGATTCGGATCTCTGTTACCGAAGTCGTAATCACGAGACAGTCAGCATTCAAAGTTCCCTGTTTAATTGCTGTATGTGTATTCTATATTTTAGATTCTCCGCCATGAGGAGTTTGAGGAGGGCTGTAAGGCAACGTGTAATGGGTATAGGAAATGACCTATGTTCACCTTTTTAATTGTACTTTGCTCGGCTACAGTAGAATTGTGATACACTGGTGAAGCTGAACTTATGGCTTTGTGTGTGCATGAAGCCCTTACGATGGGAAATGGAGTAAGACCATGGTCGGTTTTGGTGCAGAGGAAGATCATTTTGTGGCTGAGCTGACCTACAATTACGGAGTTGGAGAGTATCGACTTGGCAATGATTTTCTGGTAGGGATAAAGCCATAGTAATGAATGACATTGTCAACGAAATCATCCATCTTCCACATGACCGATATCTTGTGCTCCTTGTGCGTCTTTCAGGGGCTCACGCTGCAGTCTAGCCAGGCTGTCAGCAACGCCAAACGCCTTGGTTGGCCTCTCTCTGAGGTAGGAGAGGCTCTCTACCTGGCAGAGGCTCCAGGGGGGTACCGCTTCTACCTGCTAGACAAAGAACAGCCTCTCAATGGTGTGTCAACCTTCGCCTTGCAAAAACAAAGACATACCTGCCCTTGTGCTGCCATGGATTCACCCTCCCGCTCTGTTGCTACTGCTGAAGTGTATCCGTCTGGGTATATGTGTGTTGTATGTGTGTTGTATGTGTGTTGTATGTGTGTTGTTATCCGTGCTGAGTAGATCCTGTGCAGAAGGTGTGCCTGGCAGCATCGGATCTGGAGAAATCCACTCAGTACTGGTCTTCCCTTCTGGGGATGCAAGTGATGGAGAGGAACGAGGAGAAAAAAACTGTGCTCCTGGGATTTGGAGACAATCAGGTATGTAATGGGGAACAGATGACAACCAACAGACATATGGTATCTTTGCTAATGACATTTAAAGCAGAGTTTGCGTGTTTTGTGCTCAGTGTCAACTGGAGCTTCATGATATCGGCGGGAAAGTTGATCACGGAACAGCTTTCGGGCGGATTGCATTTTCATGTCCTCGGAAGCAGGTAGGAGTCGATGTTATTATTTACACGTTGAGTTCTTGGTTTGGTTACAAGTCATTCATAAACGCAAGTGAACGTTGTATTTCTGCCAATAGTTGACCGACATCGAAGCCCTCATGATAAAAGAAAAACAGAAAATCCTCACTCCATTGGTCAGCCTTGATACCCCTGGGAAGGCCACGGTAGAAGTGGTCATTTTAGCTGACCCAGTAAGTACGATATGAATGTTTTATTTGAATGGAGCAAATGAAATATTTAAACGTATTTTCTTCTGTGGTTTAGGATGACCATGAGATTTGTTTTGTGGGAGATGAAGCATTTAGACAACTCTCAATGATAGACCCCAATGGAAATGCTTTGCTAGATAAGGTTGGTGATTATATTGAGATATGTCTTTTTGTATGTAGTGCAAATGCAGATTCTTCTTTTATTATGTAACAAAATGAACCCCTATATCTTTTTTTTTCAGGCTATGGCTGAAGATAAAAGTGAGGAATGGTTTGCCAAACACAACAAACAGAAAGCCTCTGCATGAAGTCTGTGTAATGTCAAACCTCTACATGAAATAAACTTGGGTGTATTTTACGAACTGTGTGTGAAATGACGTCACATCTTAACAAGGCATAAATGTGCCTAATAAAATGTCTGTGTCTATTTGTGGGACATTTTACAAGTTTACTTCCAAATTGTCACATCATACAAGAGCTGTTAGATCCATTATATAAGAGCCAGTTAGATCCAGTCGCCAGAGTCATTGAACATTTTTATTTGCTTTTTCAATGGCTTTGACCAGGCCTACTGGAAGAAAATGAAGGTCCACCCGAAATCACAATACAGCAAACTTGTTTGTGGGCGGTGCCTCTCCTATCTCCTCAAGTCATTTTGATCGAATCCGATTTACCATCAAGCTATGGTGAAATGACATGGACACTTAGTAGCGTATGTAAACATCAATGTTAAGATCGGTATGGTGGCCATTTCAAACAGTTACAACTGTCTACGAGACAAAATTCCGATTAAGCTGCTGATAAGGATGTGATCATCAAGCATATGCATTCCCCGCCCACACTGTAAAAGACCGGCGGCTGCACCGAAGGTCCAAACCGTGCGTCTCTCATCGGTTTTCTTGTCCACCAGTGTCCTGTCGAGTCGTGTTTACAGTAAAAACAGTGCCCGGTGAAGAGGAGAGCTGACTGCCACTGACAGACACATCGGTGAACTAAGTACTTTTAGATTGGGCTCTTGATACATAGAGACGCAAAATTAGAGTAACTAGCTATGCAACCTTTTTGAAGCCCATTTCTGCTTGAGTTCTGTGCTACGTGGAGCCATCATCAGATCTTCTGCAAGGCGACTACAACTTGCACAGGAAGGAACTACAGCTTCTGGTAGTTACAGCTATCTGGCTAGCCAGCGACCTAACGTTAGATAATGAGTCAGGCTACCTGGAAATAGTAGGGCTCTTATTTACGATTGTCATTTGTATACAGTGGAAACCTATATACCATTAACTTAATATAAATAGTTATTTATTTTATGCAAGCTGTCGTTGTCGGTATATCTTTATGCTACGAGTTAGCTTTAGCATTGAGCGGTTTCTAGCTAACAGTCAGAGCAAACAAGTATGAATATTGTCATGCACTGGCTACAATCTTTGATATAACTGCTAGCCATAGCTAGCAATTATCAACCCACGCGTAAGGCACATGAATGACAGATGTCAGGAGACTGCATACTGTAGGGACCCAAGGTGAAAACGGAGTACCCAGCCCCATGACCACCAGGATTTGGGTGTGAACTGTAAAAGCAAGTGGCAACATTTGGGACAGAATGTCTCTTCTGCTGATCGTCATACTTGCCATTATCCTGCTTGGGATACTGTTGGGCGCATTATTCAGGTAAGAGGACGGCATTAAAATCTCATAGGAATTTACACCCCGGCCCACACATCGAAGTCACATCAGTCAGTTGACACAAAACAAGGTTTGACCATATGCCCGTATATCTAACCAGGGTCAAAGCAGATCACCTGACTGGTATTGGTCATCACACTATGCATGTGACTCTGGTGTAAAATATAGCCGTAGAGATCGAGCCTTAGACAAGTGTTATAAGAATGTTGATAACGTTGAACACCGACTGGTGGCAGGGGCACACAGCAAGATAGAACAATAGGGGGCATTGTGTTCAAACGCAAACAAGTGGCAGCGTCTTCCTGAAATGAGAATCTAAATGACGAACTAACACTTCTAATGATATGAAAAGTCCCTTTGCTTTGACAGTGTGATGATGAATGATGAGAAATGCACAGTTCCGTCATCTTTTTGGTTTGATCTTTGTTTTGGATTGTAAGCCTACACTTTAATTGCGAGAGACCTTCATCAGGATTGTTTTGTCTTCTCTAGATGGTTTATATGCATCCTGGCAGTGCGATTCTTCCAGAATGTCCTGAACGCAGAACTGAAGATCCAGTCTGTTGGGCTCTTCTCAGTACGAGGAATTAGTGTCCAGTTTCAACCTCAGCACACTGTAGTAGGTCGCAGCTCTCAAGCTTGGTTCCTATGGCATTCATGTGTGTGTGTGGAGTGAAGTGCTTTATTTCATCACTTGATCTCAAACCATGGCTTTCTTTTGCTTGGTTGTTTGCTTTGCAGGAAATCGACAAGATCTGGATCTCAAGTAAACTGTTGAACCCTGACCTTCCGTGAGTGTTGAACTGCGTGACCCCATCCAAAAGGAGACTTGATTAGCGCCGTGGAGTACGGACGATGTGTTTGGGTGTGTTTGGTTTGCTCTTACGGCCTGGCCCGCTGCTTGTTTCAGGAGGTACCTGGCACTGCGTGTTGGCGAGACCAGAGTGAGGTTCGACCTCCAGGAGTCTCTGAAGACTCAGAAGCCCAGGAGCCATGGAGGAGAGGCGGGGAAACCTGCCCTCAGCCCTGCAACGTTACACTTCCTCTCCCAGGTAGGAAGCCAGCCTACACACAGAAGAACACATGGATGCCTGTTAGGAGAACACATGGGAGAAACAAACAGATCGACCCTTATGTTAAGCACAACCTTTAGATCACTGGTTCTTAACCTGGGTTCGATCGAACCCCAGGGGTTCGTCGAGTCAGTCTCAGGGGTTCGGCGGAGGTCAAGACACACACCTGACTCATATGATTATATGAATTGAAAAAAAGTCATATTTTAGTTTTCCAATTTAGAAGGGTTGGGTGAATGCACATATGAAACTGGTGGGGTTCAGTACCTCCAACACGGTTAAGAACCACTGCTTTAGATCATGAATGATGTGGGAATTTCTACCGCATGCGTGACAGCTTCCTGTGTGTCGACTGGGGCTGAAGTTCTGAGTACTTCCTGGTGTTGTTTTCTAGCTGCTGTCTTTTCATATGGACTCTGTCAACGTGATGGTGTTGAACCTAGCCCTGTCAGAGTCCCTGTGGCACATGACCACCAAAGACATCACGCTGTTGCTTGATCACCACAGCAAAAGGTAAACACGCCCCTTCCGTCACGTCCGTTAACCAGTGTACAGTAGATCCTGTAGCATTCCAAAGACAGTGTTTCCCACAGAAGAGTGTATTTGTGGTGGTAGGCAGGGGAACAGCCACATGTTGTTAACATTAGGGGCTTTAGGAAATTGGCCCAGGAAATTGGCAACGTATTGTTCTGAATCCGTTCATTTGTTGTGATTAACTCAAAAATTAATGGCTCAGAAAATCAGGTTCCTCCAATTCAAACTGTTAAATCTAGATTCCAAAAATTCACAGCTTGATAAAATCAAGTTAAACACATTTCAGACTGATCAAATTAGAATGATGAAAGTCAGATTTTAAGAAGCTGAACATTTTTTTTTTTTAAATAAGTGTGTTTATATATACGTATTTGCAGCCCGCCACAAATGAACCAATGTTTGGGAAACACTGAAAAGTTAGTACCTTATATAAGTGATCTAGTTCTTATTGTTGAGTGCCAAGTGTTTTATAGACAACTTCCTTTATAGGTTGGCCTGGGACTTCTCAGTGGGCCAGCTGAGCAGTAAAGTACTCAAAAGCAGCCGTCTGGTGAGCAAGCTGTCTAAATCATTCATAACCCTTCAAATACATTGGTGGTCTTGTGAGGAGCAGCCGCTCTAAAGGCTTGCGCTGGTCGTGCGCTGTGCTCGACAGGACACCTGCCTGGCCGAGGTGTCCCTGAGCCTGGGGTTGTCCGGGGACATGACGCTGCCGGAGCTCCGTCCAGGCAGGCTGGCCCTGACTGTGAGGACGCTGCTGGCTGAACTCCACGAGGGTCTGTTCCTCAGCCAGCTGCTGTTGCCTTCCTCTCCACAGAGAGACGTCCGCTCCAACGGTGAGTAAAGGGTGGAGGATGTGTGAGTGTGTAGGAGGAGTGTACGATGGGGGGTGGGGGGAGGCCGGGGGGGGGGGGGGGGGGGGACAGGAGTCTAATTTACTTTCTGTTTCTGGTCTGTTTTTAGGATATGAGGAGGACGAGTATATCAGGACAGAAGCCGTGCAGAAGGTCCACCAGCTGATTCCTCAGAAGGTCAACGTGGAGTTTGAGAATACCAACATCACTCTGTCCATGCACAGTCAGAAAAGGTGAGGAATAAGAGACATAAACCTATGTCTGTTTATGTCTCGTCTTCTGTAAGTCAAAGTAAGCATTGATATACGCTCCTCAGATGTGGTTTTGTGTTCACGTTCATCCAGGCACCTGAACTGGACCCTGAAGTCCCTGAAGGTGGGCTACGGACGGGAAGACGAGCAGCTGCCTCTGCGGAGCTTCAGCCCAGAGCTGAGCTTCCCCCAGAGCAACCTGGAGGTCCTCCTGGAGGGTGAGGACGGGAGAGGAGAGGGGGGAGAGGAGAAGGGGGAGGAGGAGAGGGGATGGGGGAGAGGAGAAGGGAGAGGAGAAAGAGGAGAGGGGGGAGAGGGCAGAGGGGAAGGGGGAAAGGGGAGAGGCGAGGGGGGAGGAAGGGAGAAGGGGGAGGAGGGGAGAGGCAAGGGGGGAGAGGGAGGGGTGGTGGAGGGGTAGGAGGTAAGAGGAGATTGGGTAGTGGACGGGTAGGAGGTGAGAGGAGATGGGGTAGTGGAGGGGTAGGAGGTGAGAGGAGATAGGGTAGAGAGGCTAGGGGGGTATGAGTCAACAATGAGTCACAGCAATGTTTCCACTTTGTTCACCAGATGGGCTTCTGCTATCACAGAGCAGACAAAGAATCCTCTGCCTTAATACTCTACGGACTGTTCTACAGGTGATGTTGACCCACATCATTTCCCCTAACATCAACACTCTTCAATAGCTTTGACATGTATTGAACTAAGGGGGCAGATAGTTAGACCTTGTTGTGCATTGCTCTTGTTTCCAGGCAACATCAGTGGACATATCGGGGTCGGTCACAGTCAACACCTGCATCATCCACTACCGTCACCAGGAGTTCGCCCATTGGCTGGACCTGTTTCCATGGGAACAGCTCCTTCACAGGAAAACAGCCCATAGAACGAGGTATCGACCCCTTTGGCCACGCAAAACATATTAAAACCAAGTCAAGCGCTCTTTCGATCTTTACCCCAAACTAACATCAGTGTGTCAGGTTTGCTTGGACCCCTTAACCATAACCTGTGGCGTTCTGTCTTCACCCATGTGTGTGTGTGTGTGCATCGTGTGTGTGTGTGGGGTTGTTTTGGCGTGCAGTCCAGTGGAGTATTTGCATACCCTTCTGTCCCTTAGGCGTTTCCCTCACCTGGAAGCTCCAGTGATGATCAACTCCTCCGTGTCCAACGTCAACGTGTCTGTCCAGCTGGTCGACACGCCTCCCTTTGCTCTGGGCTTCATCTCAGCCAGCACAGGTCTGTACAGCACGCTGTAGACAGCCAGCACAGGTCCGTACAGCACCCTGTAGACAGCCAGCATAGGTCTGTACAGCACGCTGTAGACAGCCAGCACAGGTCCGTACAGCACCCTGTAGACAGCCAGCACAGGTCTGTACAGCACCCTGTAGACAGCCAGCACAGGTCTGTACAGCACCCTGTAGACAGCCAGCACAGGTACAGCATCCTGTAGGCAGCCAGCCCAGGTACAACAAACTGTAAACAGCCAGCACAGGTACAGCAGCCTGTAGACAGCCAGCACAGGTACAGCACCCTGTAGACAGCCAGCACAGGTACAGCACCCTGTAGACAGCCAGCACAGGTACAGCACCCTGTAGACAGTACACATCTCAACACATACAGAGTACACACGCCGGACTGTCTGATTGTTGCTCAAACATGACTTGTTATAGAACGCTGCAGCTGGTTTCCATGTAGAAGGAAAAGGGTGGATGGCCTCCCACATGGGCTTGTAGCAAAACAAAAGAGTCAAATCCATCATGGATTCAAGTCTGCGGATGAATCACTCCTTTGCAAACAGGCCAAACCCTGCTTGATTAGATACCGCTTCCTCTTATGTGCTGTGGGTATTTCACATTTGTTATACATTAACTCTTGTTACTTTGGACGTGTCCACATGCAGTGATCTTTACAGTAACTGTAATCTATGTATATGTTTACGCAGAAGGTATCTACACAATGTATCTGAGCTGTAGATCTCACAGTATTCTGGTTTCTGTCTGCTGGATCTGTCCTCCTCTGGTCCTCAGAGCTGCAGCATCTCCTGGACATCAAGACCGTGGCAGAAAGCCTGCAGAGCCAGAGCCTGCAGAACCAGAGCCTGCAGACCCAGAGCCTGCAGACGCAGAGCCTGCAGACCCAGAGTGTGCACCAGCGGGGCTCCCTGTGTCTGGATCACTTCTGGTGGAGGGTGGGCCAGGGCTCCCACATCCAGCAGGCCCCGCACCCCCCAGGCAAACATGTGTGGGGGGAGGCCCTGGTGCTCGACTCCCTTACTCTGCAGGTACAACGCTATAGCAAGTCCAGCATTCAGGTAACTGGTATAAGGGAAAAACAATACATACAAATTAAGATTTTAAGGAGGTAACATACAGAATATAAACAGTCTAAGAAATAACTCACACGCGAACACGATTCCGTCAAACATAGTGTGCCGGATTCGTCTTTCCACGTTTCCATCTCGTTTTTGCACATTCTTCCTCCGTCCATCTCCTCCTCAGGGGAGCCTGAACAAGCCCCAGGTGGAGTCCAGCATCCAGGCTCCGAGTCTGAGCGTGGAGTCCAGCCTGAAGGGCCTCCAGGTGGAGATATCAGAGACCTGCGGCTTGTGCCTCTCCCGCCTGCTCTCTCTCTGTAACCTGGCCGGCCCCCGCAGGCTGAAGGCGGCCGAGCAGCCTGACGTGGTGCCGTGCTCCGCCCTCGCCGACGGGGACGTCACCTCCACCCACCAAGTGCACCTTCCCGTCCTCTTCAAACTGGAATGTAGCCTGGAAGACGTCAATGTGTTCACGCTCTCCAATGTGGCTGGTAGGTCTATCGTTGCATGGGAGCGAAGTTTAGCTGAATCTGCTGCATCATCATGCCCCTACACACACACACTCACACACACACACACACTCACACACACTCACACACACACACACGCTCACACACACACACGCTCACACACTCACACACACTCACACACACACACACACACACACACTCACACACACACACACACTCACCCACACACACACACACACTCACACACGCCTGCGTGTTTTTATCCTCCAGGTGCCGTGTCGTTGCGAGTGGACACGGTGGAGGCCTTGGGTTCTGGGGAGAGCCACAGGGTGTCTGTCCAGGGCGTGTCTCTGTCCGTGGTGAAAGCTCTCACGGAGACCGTGGAGCCCTGCTGCCCCTCTGCCCAGATCCTCAACCCTGTGGTCAAGTTCCGCACCCTGGCCCTCTGCTACCATGTCACCACCTGGACCCTGGAGGTAGGTACCAGGACACAGTCCTAGAATCTCTCCCATGACAGCGCTTCCTTAGATCCACGCCGGTCCATACAGGCAGCCTCATAATAATATTCATAATAATACATAGGTTTTCTATAGTGCTTTTTAAAATGAACTCAAGACACTTTGCAAAGGCAATAAAGAGACATAACAACACACAGACAACACAGGACAAAAAGAGAACATTTTAATGGTTGTATGCACAGTAGAAAAGGTGAGTTTGAAGTAGATTTTTGAATGTTTTAAGTGAGTCTGAGTTACTTCCGTCCCCCCCTCCCTGGCCGTGCAGGTCCAGTGTGAGGAGGAGCTGGAAGTGCAGTGGATGCCATCAGACCACATGTTCCTGTACCACCACGCCACAGAGAGCCTCGGCAGCTGGGCTGCCCTGCGCGACTCTCTGGGGCTGCAGCGTGGAGCGGAGAGCTCCGGAGCTCCCCCAGAGAGCCAGAGCGCCCACGGCGGGCAGAGCAGAGGGCTGTGCGTGCGGGCCGAACTGGGCCGTGCACGCCTGACGGCGCACGTGACGGAGACCAACTACATCCTGTGGCACACGCAGGCGCTCTCCGTCTCCGCCCACGGCGGCTCCGTGCACCTGCGCTCGCCCCACCTGCTGCTCAACTTCGACGGCAACGACATCTTCTCCTTCAAGGGTCTGGATGTTCAGACGCACCCAGAGCTGAAGGAGATGGAGCAGCATCGCCACGCTTTCCCCTTCCTCACCACGCCCCACAACCGCACCTGGGTCTTCACCTGCCCCAACCTGTCCGTGGAGTTCCCCTACCAGTACAACTTCTCCAAAACCTTCGACAAGGCCATCAGCGTGCAGAAGTGGCTGAAGACCCTCCACCACAGACCCGATGGGCCTCCGGACCCCCGGTGGCTGCCCCCGGACCTGGTCTTCAGGATCAGCCAGTTCTCCTTCGTCTTCCTGGACGACGTGTTCGAGATCAAGCTGCGGGACAACTACGAGCTGATGAAGGACGAGAGCAAGGAGAGCGCCAAGCGTCTGCAGCTGCTGGACAAGAAGGTGGCTGACCTGAGGAAGCAGCATGGAGAGCTGCTCCCTGCCAGGAAGATCGAGGAGCTGTACACCTCGCTGGAGAGGAAACACATCGAGATCTACATCCAGCGCTCACGCCGCCTCTACTCCAACACGCCCATGAGGAAGTCCCTGCTCACCTGGACCGTGTCGGACCTGGAGCTGGTGGTCCTGGCTGACCAGTCCCTCCATGGGCCCGAACGGGTCAGGGAGCAGCTCCGCGACATCGACGGGGTCAGCCCCTTCCCCAGAGACGGACTCCCCCTGGTGGTCCAGTGGTGTAGGGCAGTCAAGTTCCAACTCACTGCCTTCCTGGGTGAGTTCCCAAACCCGGACCTAGCTAGTTATATTGTCACACTAAAGTACCCTGCAGTTATGGAAACGGCAGTGCACACGCTCTTCTTTGTCTATCTTTTGCATCCTGTTCCACCACTGAATCCTGTCTTCTCTCTTGTTGACCAGTGAGGATCCGTGACTATCCTCGTTACCTGTTTGAGATTCGGGACTGGGACCTGTCCGGACGTCTGATTGGCACAGAGCAGGATGGGCAGGCCCGGGCTCGCCGCAAACAGGTGGTCCCATTGGGCCAGCCCTGGGGTGACATCATCGTCCACAGGAACATGCCCCCACTCAAGTTTTACTATGACTTCACCTGTGAGTGTTTCAAGTCTCACAAAACACACAATTCCTCCACATGATCTCATTTGCACCAAAACGTTTACGAACCACAGTACACTACATGCGCTACATGTCTGGAACATTGGTCATTTACAGGATTCTTATCTTCTTCCTGTCTTCCTTCTCTTCCACACAGCCAACATATCTCTCTACACTATCGTATGGGGGCCCTGCTGGGACCCAGCCTGGACTCTGATTGGTCAGGTGGTGGATCTGCTAACCAAACCCACAGTGGACCCCTCCCCTCCCCTGGCCTGGTGGGACAAGAGCCGCCTCCTGATGCACGGCCGCTGGGTCATGAACATCGAACAGGCTAACCTGCACCAGCTGGCCACTGAGGTAAACACCTCCTACTGACCTCTCCTCGCTCCGGCCTCTCGTACGATGACGTGCGATGCTGCTGAAGGACTGGACACACCTGGGCCAGGCCAATCTGTGGTCAAATGAGATGAAACTGGGGAAAGTTAAAACTGCTTTCTCTCTCTCTTTCGCCCGAAGGACCCTTATAACACGACGGAGAACATGCACTGGGAATGGAACAAGCTCGTCTATGAATGGAACCCTGGACAGTTTGTGTTTAAAGGAGACATGGATGTGAACGTGAGGACAGCGTCAAAGTAAGAACAAGTACTCAGAGTCCGACATGTCTTCTTGACATGATATCCAACGTCAAACCTATTCACATTTCCATAAGAGGAAATCCATCATATACTATTTTACTTTTGTCCCCCCGCCCTCCTCAGGTATGATGACATCTGTTTCCTGCACCTGCCTAACCTGTGCATGACCCTCGACCTCCAATGGCTGTGTCACGGCAACCCCCACGACCACCACGCTGTGACGCTCTGCTGCGCGGAGAACGTCGCCGACGTGACCTCGGGTCAAGCCCACGACTCCTACAGGGCCTTCCGCTCGGAGAACCTCAACCTCTCCATCACCATGGACCTCAACCAGCACTGTGGTACCGGTGGGTCAGGGGGGCGACTGCCCATTAAACAGCTCCTATAAGTCATCTAGCAATCCTCAAACTGTGCGGAAAACGTGATTAGACATTTCCAGTGAATGAATCATTACTGTGTGTGTGTGTGTGGTCCCTGTCAGAACCCTGTCAGCCCAGGATCTTGCTGTACAGCAGCACGCTGCGCTGGATGCAGAACTTCTGGGCCACTTGGACGGGGGTGTCACGCCCCATCTGCAGAGGCAAGCTCTTTCAAAGCCTCAGACCTTTCCGGAAGAAGCTGGGCCAACACTACAAACAGATGTCCTACACCGCGGCCTTCCCACAGCTACAAGTGAGTCCACGCACAGACACACGCAAACACACACATAATCCCAGTGTAAAACTTGTCAACATGTTGTGGCTGCCTAGCAACACTAATGCAGAGGATATGTTTTCTACACTGTCTCTCTTTATGTCAAGTCTAGTTTTTCGGTCTTATTCTTTAGTATCACTCTATCGTTGTCATGGTTTTTTTTGTTTGTTTTTTTACCTCTACTTCAGCAGATTAATTAAGAGCGTATAAATATATCCAACGGTGGCCTGGAAAAACCAGAAGACCTTCGGCCTAATACTGTGGACGTCAGATGATGTTGTCTGTCTGTTCCCTGTGACAGGTGCATTACTGGGCGTCCTTCGCCCAGCAGAGAGGGGTACAGGTGGAGTGCAGTAAGGGCCACGTCTTCACCAGAGGAGCCCAGAGGCTCATCCCTCAGGGTGAGTAACCTTGGCAACGCTCCCACACTCAAATGCCAAGCGCTATTTCTACACCTACGCACAGGAACCTCGTTCTGACACCAGACTCGTAAACATAGCAACCTAGCGCCACTGTCTGACCCGGCCTGAATATGTGTGCTTCCCACCCCCCCCCCTCCACACACACACACACACAGCTGGCACGGTGATGCGGAGGCTGATCTCGGAGTGGAACGTGACCCAGATGGTGAGCGAGCTCTCCCAGATGACGGTCCACCTCATGGCGTCCACCAGGGACGAGACGGCCGACCACCAGATCAACGCCCAGGTGAAGAAGACCCACCTGCTCAGCCTGTCGTTCCTCAGCTACCAGCGCCAGAGCAACCGCATGGAGGAGGTGAGTGAGACAGGCCGCAGTCCTGCGGGGGGCTGCTAGCTGCTAGCTTCAGACGCAGCTGCTGTCGTCCTATTGGATTGCCTTCGGACCAATGGCGCTCTTCTAGCTTTATTCCCTCTCTTCTCGTACAGGAAGTGAACCCCAAGGATGAAAGCAACGCCTCCTACACCCATAAGCTGTGCCTGGTGGACCTCCGTGCGTCCTGGACCACCACCAACAGGAACATAGCGTTCGGCCTCTACGACGGCTACAAGAAGGCGGCCGTGCTGAAGAGGAACCTGTCCACCGAGGCTCTGAAAGGCCTGAGGATCGACACCCAGCTGCAGGCCAAGAAGCTCAAGCGCTCCCTCTCCAACTACTCTCCAAGCTCCGCCCCCTCCGCCCCGACCATGCCCAGCACCAGCCGGGCGGACAAGAACCAGAACGAAGGTGAGGAGGAGGAGGAAGTCCTCTCTTGAGAACGTTGGCTTGGTTTTATCCTGCTGTTTTGTACAAGCCTCTTTTCCATCCTTCCCGTCCTCCTCGTCTGAGCAGGGACGTCCATGCTGCAGAAGCTGATCGAAGAGACGGACAAGTTCGTGGTGTTCTCAGAGGAGGACTCTGGCGTGAGCGACCAGCTGTGCGGCATCGCCGCCTGCCAGACGGACGACGTCTACAACCGCAACTGGTTCATCGAGCTGGTCAACTGCCAGGTAAGCGGACTCCCGCCGTCGACCTCGACCTCTCGACCTCACTCCCATCCTCTTACCATCGGCAAGGGAAAGGAAAAGTCAGACAATCATGTTACCTCAGAAAATAGACTTTCAAATCCTGTAACCCTGTTACTGACCACATGTATGATGTCATGGTGATCCCCCCCTCCCCCCCTCATGTAGATGATGCTGCGAGGCACGGAGACGGCAGGATGCGTCCTGGTGTCTGCTGCCAAGGCCCAGCTGCTACAGTGTGAGCACCACCCGGCCTGGTACAGCGACACGCTCAAACAGAAGACCACCTGGACCTGCCTGCTGGATGGCATGCAGTACTTTGCCACCATGGAGCCCAACCCATCAGACCAGGAGGACTGGCAGCTGTGGCTGGAGGTGAGGATGGCTTCAGCTCTGACCCTCATCTGGAAGCACAATCCCTCTCTCTGCAGGAGGCCCATCGTCTGGTCATAATCGGAAGAGTTTTTCCACTTACCCACCTGTGGCTACTAGCAGTAATTCCTGGAAAGGAAGGCCTGCATCCATGATCTGGAGTACCCTCAAGTCTCCAGGATGCAGGGGTTTTTCCAGTGACCTGTTGTCAACGGTTTGTGTGTGTGTGTGTGTGTGGTGCTGCAGGTGAAGAACATCGAGGAGCACAGAGAGAGGAACCTGGACTCAGTTCTGGAGCTGATGGAGAGTGGCCAGGCTGTGGGAGGCATGGTCAGCACCACCACAGGTACTGATCCTCCTGCACACACACTACACACACACACATCTGTACACAAACACACACTGCACACACATCTCCGCACATACACACTGCAAATGTTCACGCCCTGCACATACATCTGCATGCACGCACACACCGCAATCGTACGCACACTATGCTCCATCCACACTCCCTCCTGAACTCTGACCCTGACGCATGCCTCTGTCTGCCCGTCCGCCCGCCAGACTGGAACCTGCCCGCCCAGGTGAACGACACCCAGCAGGTGCAGCGGATCATCTCTCGCTGCAGCTGCCGCATGTACTACATTGGCTACAGCCACGACATCGACCCTGAGCTGGCCACCCAGATCAAGCCTCCAGACCTCAGGGGCAGCCGTGAGAAGGAGGACCTGCTGAAGAAACAGGCTGGTAAGGTCACCTTCAAACACAGGCAGACTTTCGCTTTAAACCAGGTGTGTTGTTTTGACAAACTCTCTAGATCAGGGGTGTCAAACTCAGGTCCTCGAGGGCCGCTGTCCTGAAGGTTTTCGATGTTTCCCAGCTCCAGCACACCTGAATCTAATGAAGGATCCTTATCAGGCTTCAACAGACCGTGATAACCACCCCATCCGGCCCTCGAGGACCGGAGTTAGACACTCTAGAGGTTCTAGAGGATGGAGCCCAAACTTTCTATCGTTTTGTTCGCTGCCAAACAACTTAGACTTTGCCGCTTCGCTTTGATTCTAGGAGCGGTGGACACCTTCACGCTTATTCACCATGACCTGGAGATCTCCACCAACCCCGTGCAGTATGCCATGATCCTGGACATCGTCAACAACCTGCTGCTGCATGTGGAGCCTAAACGCAAGGTTAGCATCCCCGCCTCAGGTCCCTTCTCCCTCCCCGCCTCAGGTCCCTTCTCCCTCCCCGCCTCAGGTCCCTTCTCCCTCCCCGCCAGCTGTCAGCATTACTCCCTCTCACCCCCCCGCACCTCATGTCATCTGCAGGAGCACAGTGAGAAGAAGCAGCGTGTCCGCTTCCAGCTGGAGATCTCCAGCAACCCAGAGGAGCAGCGCAGCAGCATCCTACACCTGCAGGAGGCTGTCAGGCAGCACGTGGCCCAGATCAGGCGTCTGGAGAAGCAGATCTACTCCAACAGCAGGGTCAGTCTCCGCACAGGCACACACAACACACCCTAGTGTGGCAGACCAGTGTACACTAGGATCTCATATACTGGTGTGGGTAACCAGTGTACACTAGGATCTCATATACAGGGGACGTAGACGGAAATGGTTATTTCATAAGGGGGAGGAAGCCCCCTTATGAAGAAGTATGTGAACTTCACTTGCAGGATCAGACTTCATACAGACATATTGTTCTGATAGTTGATACAGCAGAAGTAGCTGTGCTGACAAGGGCATTAAATGAAACCAGAACGGATATGAGCCTTTCAGTCTCAGCACAGTCAGAAAGGGCCACAGGCGTCACAGGTTCTGTCAGGAAGGGGAGAGGCAGTCCAGGTTCCTGTCGCTGACCCACCACCGTGTTGACCCGCAGGCCCAGACAGAGGACCTGAGAGGAGACGAGCTGTCCGACATCATCGTCAGGCTCCAGAACCAGCTGAACCAGGAGAAGACGGACATGCAGATGAAGAGCGAGGAGCTCAACATCCTCATCAGGTTCCTCTCAGCGCAGCGCCCAATCAGATCCCCCCCCCCCTGCTCCCCCACTCCTAGGACGGGGGGAACCAGCTACCGAACACACTGAAACACACTGACCCGTGTTCCCTGTTCTCCCTCCAGGTGCTTTAAGGACTTTCAGCTGCAACGGGCCAACAAGCTAGAGCTCCGCAAGCCACCAGAGGACGTCAGCGTGGTGAGGAGGACCGAGATCTGCTTCGCCCAGGCCCGCTGGTGCCTCACCGAGGAGGACGGCCAGCTAGGCATCGCTGAGCTGGAGCTGCAGAGGTTCATGTACAGCAAGGTGGGCGTCTGTGCGAGGGGAGGTGTGCCAGAACAGTTAGGGTCAGGGTTAGTTAGGGTTATTTGGGGTTAGAGTTAGGTTAGGTTTAGAGCTAGGGTTAGAGTTATGGTTAGGTTTAGAGCTAGGGTTAGGGTTAAGGTTAGGTTTAGAGCTAGGGTTAGAGTTAAGGTTAGGTTTACAGCTAGGGTTAGGTTTAGGGTTAAGGTTAGTTACGTTTTTTGGGGGTTAGGATTATTTGGGTTTAGGGTGTAGGTTAAATTTAGAGTTGGGGTTAGGGCTAGGGTTAGAGTTAGGTTTAGAGTTAGGGCTACGGTTAGGTTTAGAGTTAGGGTTAGATTAGGTCTAGAGTTAGGGCTAGGGTTAGGGTTAGGTTTAGAGTTAGGGCTAGTGTTAGGTTTAGAGTTAGGGCTAGTGTTAGGTTTAGAGTTAGGCTAACCCTCAGATCCTAACCCGTCTGTGAAACTGTCTCCATGCAGCTGAACAAGTCTGACGACACAGCGGAGCATCTTCTGGAGCTGGGATGGTTCACCATGAACAACCTCCTTCCCAACGCCGCCTACAAGGTAACCTCTGACCCTTCACCTCTTCTCCGCTGTCTGGACAGTTACACCTTGTAAACCGAAATAACAGGATGATGCTATGTGAAAGCTTTGTAGTCCCTTTCATGAAGTGTTGTTTACGCCAAAGGCCACTAGGTTGTGTGGGTTTATGTTGATGTTTCTCTGCTGGCTTCCCTCCTGTGCAGCATGTGAGGGTATGTATGGTGCTGGCGCAGTCTCTGGGTATTCAAAGCCTCTCGTCTCTTCACTCTGTGAAGGAACTCGCATGCCAGCCATTGGACGTCACTTCCATTCCTCCCACCTCCTCCATGTTCTCCATCATATATTTTTCCGTTTGAACATCATCGTCATTATCTTTTGTTTTACGTTGTGTGAGGTCTGTGTGTGTTGCTTTTTCACAAGCCCCTTTCACGGCACATGGAGTCTGTGGAAAGGACGGGAGTGATTTGTCCTCACATTGTGCACAGACGTGCTCCATATCATCTACGATAGCACACAGCTCCATCAGTCCGAATGGAGCCTACCATTTGGCCCGACTGTTCGCCGCCACCTTCGCCGTTTTGCCTGGTGCATTCTGGGCCTGAAATGCTGTGGTTAATTCGACTGAAACGCTGTCCCTCTGTCTGTCAGGTGGTCCTGCGTCCTCAGATCCCCTGCCAATCAGGGCGCCAGTTCGCCCTCCGCATCTTCAGCAAAGTCCGGCCCCCGGTGGGGGGCATCTCAGTCAAAGAGCACTTTGAGGTGAGGAGACCCAGACCATCCCAGACGTTTGTCTCGACGTCAGTGGCCTCAGTGCCCCACGGGAGCTAAGCAGTAGGTCTCAACGTGTGCTTGGTTTTCCAGGTCAACGTGGTGCCTCTCACCATCCAGCTCATGTACCAGTTCTTCAAAAGGATGATGGGATTCTTCTTCCCCGGGAGGAACGTGGAGGAGGAGGAAGTCGCTGACGAAGAGGACAAGTTCCGATTGGTCACCACTGGTACGTCAATCCACTTCTGGTTTCTGACCTTTTAGCTTTATAACTTGCTGGCCTGTGACTATTGGCTGGCCCCTCCCCCAGTTTACTCTGTTTGTGTGCACCAGCCTGAAAGCCACACTCCTGCGGCTCACAGATCAATGATAGTTTCCATTGTCTTTGCCCGCGGTAAAGTGTGGTATTGAATTGCTGGTTGCTGCATGTCATGCCATCCCTAGGGCTATAAAAAGCCTGTGTCGACTGTGCAGACTGACCTTGAGAGGTGTGTGTGTGCGTGCGGCAGTGTCAGTTCTCAAGCGCGGCGCAGGGGGAGTATAGGGTTTGTGATGTGGAGAGTCACCCAGAGGTTACAGTGCTGTCATTGTGTCAACACCAGGTATTCCTGTGGTGAAACCCCGACAGCCTTCAGAAGACACCATGGGGGCCCTGGGCCCTAGCAAAGGGGTCACCCAGGGGTTAAACCGCACAGCAGGGGTCAGGAGGTCATTCCGCAAAACCCCAGAGGTATGACAATCCTACCTACAGACCACAGAGGGAGAGAGACGAGTCAAGATGCTTGGATTGTCACATTTTGTCCACAAAGCCTTGACGATTACAACAAATCCCATGCGTGCTATCAAACATCTTGTCCTTTTACGTGTCACCTCTTTCTCCCAGCATCCTGTGGATGACATAGATAAGATGAAGGAAAGGGCGGCCATGAACAACTCCTTCATCTACATTAAGATTCCCCAGGTCCCCCTCTGCGTCAGCTACAAGGTGAGCTGCTCACCGCTTCGCTGCCCGTTGACCTCTCACCTCCTCGACCCTATACTGATCACACACTGTGGGGAAGCTGCAAACTAGGTTGTTAACATCCTGTTTACCAAAGCTGACCGGGGAAATCCCACAGCATCTGCTGTGTTACGACGTGGTTGCTGAAATCCCATTGGACAGACGCTATTTCATCATTTTAAAGGCAATCACACGGACCGCCGTTTTAATCTCTCGGATTTTCAATTTCAGGCCTTTAGGGGTTTGCATAATAATTATTACTGTCCCACCACCGGGTTAATGTGCTTCACGTCTTATGTAAAGCTCACAGACAAGCCCACACTTGTTGGTCAATCTGGGACGTGTCATCCTTCTACATTATGACCTAACTTAACAGAACATCCACTGTTAGATTTCTCAATAAGAAAATCGTTGCCTATATTGTGTCCTTTAAACACGGCGTTCCAGTTTGGTAAAATGTATATTTTAGTATTTGAGGTGTGTGCTGGTGCTCCTAGGGAGAGAAAAGCAGTGTGGACTGGAAGGACCTGAACCTGGTCCTGCCCTGTCTGGAGTACCACAACAACACCTGGACTTGGCTGGACTTCGCCATGGCTGTGAAGAGAGACAGTCGCAAAGCTCTGGTGGCACAGGTACAGACACACAAGCTACCTGATGGTTCTGGAATATCAACACACAAGGAACCTGACTGTTCCAGAACATCAACACACAAGAAACCTGACTGTTCCAGAACAACAATATCAACATCAAATCTTGAATTTCCAAAGTGTTAATCTAGCAGTCAAGACTGCTATATTTTTGTTTCTGATTTCACAGAATTCTACACTACCAGTCAAACATTTGGACTCACCCTCCCATTCAAATGAAAGGGACAATGCGTCCAATCTTTCGACTGATAGTGCACATACATGTATGTATTAATCTACTCTGAGGTGACACACGTTTCATAATCATTTCCTGCATCGTCCTGTCATGTGCAGATGATCAAGGAGAAGCTACGACTGAAGCCGGCGTCGGGCTCGGAGACGCGCGGCAAGACGTCCGAGGGCAAGTCTGACAGCTCCATGCAGCAGCAGGAGGAGGATGAGAAGGCCCGGCTGCTGATCGGACTCAGCACCGCCGACAAGAGCACCAGCAAGAAGAGCATCTTCAGCCGCCGCAAGTGACGCACGCACACACTTCCACTGAGACAGTACCATGTTGTACTGCACCATGCTGTGGCAGCTACCCACCCCATACCCTAGGGTAGGGAGTTAGGCAGAGAGCAGACCGTGTTTTGCATGGAGAACTGGGGTTTAGGGATTCTTCTACTGGGAAGGGGCAGAGGGGGAGGAGCCTAGTTATATCCAGCCTGCTCCCCCCCCTTCCTGTTCACACACTACCTGGTCCTGCAGAACTTAAAGGATGTTCTCAGCCTGGAACGGTTCACTGGCCGGCAACTGTTCACTGTCTCCTTTCAAACTGCTGTGTTTGTATTAAAGCAATGGATCGATGATCACGGATGTGTAGTGAGGGAAAAAAACAGGATGTCACAGACCAAGTATAGTCAACGTTTTTCCATGTGTTCGTTTTCGTTTCATACGTAACGTTCCATTTTTTTCACAGCATCAAATTACTTGTAAGGTCCGGACGTTTCTTGGAAAGGTCCTGAGATTTCATGAAAAGATCCTGAAATTTCACAGAAAGCTCCTGAAATTTCACGGAAAGTTCCTGAAATTTCACTTAAAGTTCCTGAAGTTTCTCAGAAAGGTCCTGTAATTTCACAACCACTGATGCTTGAGTACTCTATATGTTTTTTTTTCTATTGATTTCTTTCAGGGTATTGCACCAGGGATGTATGTGGTTGGAGGGTTCACTGTTTTGGGATAAATAGCATTGTTATTTTCAGGTGTTGACTAAGAGCAGGTTTCCTGCTGGTTCAGGAAAATCCTGTCTCTGCAGAAGATCAAAACGCCACTGAATAGATGGTGAAAATATTCAAGTGTGTGTTCTAAGAAACACCCTAGTCTTAGAGCGCTGCACTGGGCACAATGTTTTCTTAGGCTAGTGTTTGTTTGTTTGTTTGTTTTTGTCATTGGTTCACATAGCGTCTTATTCACGACAACCTTATCTTACTGTCACTGACTGGGAAAGCTATCACTGTAAAAGCTGGCTAAGTAAAACATTTTCATTATATACATTATTATATAAGACTTCCTACAACTTAAGCATCCAAAAGGGAGCTGAACAGGCAATGTTCCAAAACATATCTGTGCAATATATATACATATATATATATATATATACATTTTAAAAACAAGCAGTAAAATAAAGATTTCTGGCGATTGGCACTCCTATTGGTTCTAGCTGTTCCAATGGGCTGTTGAAAGTCATAGCTAAAGACTTATGTTGCAGTTTGTGGCTGACTGATGTTTTGTAATTTTAACACTAAAGCACTTTTTAAGCAAAGTATTTTCTGATATTTTTGTAACGATGATTATTTTGCGTTGAATTGCAACAGTACTGCTGAGCTCGTTATGTTACAGCCTTAAGGGATGTCAAATAAGGTTGCCTAAAAGTAAATATATTTCAAGGAATTATTCTCTTGATATTTCTTTTCTTATTTTGCGATATGAAAATAGATACTGTAATTAATTCTTATATTTTCTGTTCCACTGTTCTGTAAGAATTTTTCACTGTGCATGTTCAATTGCATAATTGTCAATAAAGGGGTTATTCTGTCACTTGACAACAGTGTATTGATGTTATGTTTAACTCTCACAACTCGGTCGTAGTTTCCATCATGACGTTTGTTGTCAATTTTGCTGCAAGTCAGTCCGGTGCGAGTTGTTGAAGGATTATCAATCTGACAGTGTCAACTAGAGCGGAATTTTGCGCTCTGTGGAATCCCATGATGTACCATGTTGCTGCTCGTTGCCCTGAATGATCAACGCACTTTAGCAGGAGACAGCTATGGCGCGGACGGGACTTCGTTTTCCCAATGAAAAAGGATCACGCGAACAGACACCGTTTAATCGTCTTTGAGTTTTCCGTTGTTGATATATATCAATCCAAAAATTGATGGGAAACGACGCCACAAAAAACAAGAAGGTGAGATCTATTTCATTTCGGATACAGCTTTCAACTTTTCTTCATGTTAAAAGTCTCGTTAGTATTATAAGACAATGCTATTCTAAAAGGAATGGATCACGAAATGACCACATTTACGCACCGAATATAGTTCGGACCTGTGTCTCGTTGGTCTTTGATTCCACGCGATTTTTCCAGTGCATTTATGGATGTACTACAGCCGCTAAGTGATCAGTCAGTTATTCGTCTACAGATATATATTAAAGCAGTAAGTAAGCACATGTAAACTGTTTACTCACACTACATTTATGGAAGATGTAGAGTTGAACGCAGTACCTCATAGGATTCCACGTGTTTAGAAAGCACTGGAGTGTCTTTAATCTATGACGTAAGGCGCCTCGGGGACCTTCGGGAGCCAGGATGGGAGAGAGGCTGTCCTGTTTGGAGCTCTCACGAGCCTTGGGTGAAAATGACAAAACATAATTCAAAGAGAAAAGATTAAGCTAATGTTCAAAATTATTATTTGAATGTAAGATTGTGTCTTCTGTATGTCGGTAGCTAAACAGTTTCTCTCCTGGGTGTCATCACTGTGGCATCTGATGGTTATCCTGACATAGGTACACCAAACAGGTAGAACTAGAGCCATAATGAGAACATGTATTTGATCTCTTTCACAGAAAGACCTTCCCAGGAAGGAGAGGCGGCGTTGGAGAGCTTGGCGTGACCTCGTCTCTAACATGGGGCTGGCCATCAGCCCCTCAGGTGTGGTGACGCAGCGACGGTTGTTGGGTAGCAACACTGTCGGCCCACCAGACTGTCCACTCCCCCCAGATCACTGCCTTGAGAAGCCCCACTTGGACTTGCCTCTTCCTGGCTTCATTTCCATCTTCCTGCCTGAGTTTCCACATCGTAAATTCCCTGGACAAGAGCATTTCCAGGTGAATCCTTTTTTTTAAATCCTCGGCGGAACTAGCCTGTTGTTGAATTGAGTGGTGGAGATGTGGCATGGATGTGTTTTAAGTGACGTTTCTTAACCCGTCAATGTCACAGATCCTGGGCTTCATAGCCAAAGGTTGCTTCGGTCCCATCCTGAAAGTGAAGGACAAGGCGGAGGAGAAGACCTATGCCGTCAAGGTGAACACGTCTAGACGGATGTCATCAGACACGTCTACACGCATGCCACGTCCTACTTCATTGTTTTCCTACCGTGTGTCTCTAAAGGTCCTGCCGAAGTCAGAGATCTTGAGGCATGGAGTACTGGAGCAGTCAAAAGAGGAGGTCATTATTCAGGTAGGGATTACTGTGGCACTAGCCTGCCAACACACCCTTAAATAACTCCTCCCATTACTAGAATTCTCATGCATTTATATACAAAATCCTAACATATACACACTAATATGCATTATTCATGTGTATATGGATTTATTACTAATTATAGCATGAGTAACAGTGCTTTCAAATACAATTCAGTTTAGGTCACCAGGCTACTGCTGTGTTTAGGCAGCCGTGTAATATCCTGTCTGAGTTTAGCTTAGCTTTAGCTTAGCTGACTCAGTTGTTGTTGTCCAGTTGGCCTACTTGCAACAATGACCATGTAATCAGCCACCTGCAGCAATCTGCAGATGAGGCTGCGTCCAGTACGTGTCAAGTCAGACCGGGGTGGGGTTTAGGTCCCTGAATCAGGGAGATACTGTTGGAAGGGCTCGCTACATCGTTTACTGATATCAAAACTGCCGCTTTGTGGCTTAATGCTTCTGTGTGGGGAGTCTGTTGAGGTGTGTGCAGACTGTTCCAGAGAAGGTTGACTGTCGCCATGTGTGTTGACTGTTGCCGTGTGCTGAAAGTTGCCGTGTGCTGACTGTTGCTGTGTGCTGACTGTTGCCATGTGCTGAAAGTTGCCGTGTGCCGACTGTTGCCGTGTGCTGACTGTTGCTGTGTGCTGACTGTTGCCGTGTGCTGACTGTTGCATTGCAGCGGCAGGTCAGCCACCCATTCCTCCACAGTCTCCAGGACTGCTGGCAGACCCAACGTCACCTCTTCATTAGTGAGTGAGAGACAGACCGACCCCCCCCCAACCCCCCCAACCCTCTCCTCCCCTCTTCACGTGTCTGTGGAGCTTATGTCGCTCTTAGCTGGACTAGTGCAAGTGGTTTTGTCTGACATCCCAGCCTTTCCTCTCTGATTCCCCCTTCCTCAGCCTGGCTCTACTCTCATTTTGGAAGCGTTCTGCTGCCACCTGCTGGGTGTAGGGGGTATTGCTCACATCTCTGATCTGATTGTGGCTTGGCTGATCCCTCCTCTCCTGCCTAGCTCCTACTACTGTATTTCAGTCGCTTCAAAGCAACTCCAACCTGGACTTAATGTTAAGATCTTTGGTTATTACTCGATATCCGTGTATCTTAAAGTGGATTGATCCATTTGAAAGAGAAAAATTATCTGTTTGATCCCAATTGTTTTATTTCTATTTGTTTTGACATTGTGTATTTGATTATCTTATGTTTGAGAACATATCTGTCGCTGTTAAACTGGGTGGAAATGAGAATATTCTAAGCTGGAGTTGTTTCAAACTGCCCTTATTCATTGAATCCAATCCATGATTTCTAGAGTTCTCCCCCACTTCTCCCCTTCCTGAATATGATCTCCATCTTACCTGCTCTAAACCCTCCCCCATTCTGACCCTCCCAAGTCAACAATCTGACTTCAGGCAACTCTGCTGTTTCACGAAGGGTCTTCAATTATCAGGAGGTCCTTTAGTTTGAGCAGTGGTATCTCAGCACCATGCCTGGGGGCCAGTGTGCTGCTGTGTTTAAACAAGCTAGATACTCAGCGCTCACTGTCTCTTCCCTTAGTGTGTGACTACTGCAGCACTGGAGACCTGTACACCTACTGGCAGCTGAAGGGGCAGTTCGGAGAAGATGAGGCCCGGGTGTTTGCAGCGGAGCTGGGCTGTGCTTTAGGTGAGTGACCCTGCAACGTGTGGAAGAGAATGCGGATGGGGTATGGATGTAGATAGGTAGCGTGCTTAACAGTCCAGGGTCGTGTGTATTGAGGGTTTGATAGGTCCTGGAGTTTCAATAACATAGTGTAACGACTTTGCCCACAAATGATTCCTTTTCATTGGTAGGTTGCTTATATGACTTCGGGATCATCCATAGAGATGTGAAGGTACCTCTCTGATTTCCTTTATGAACTTATCATGCGATGAATGCATATGATGTGACCGTGACAGAATATAGATTTGGATCGATTTTTCTTTTTCAGATGGAGAATGTCCTTCTAACTGACCAAGGTAACGCTTGCCTAGTTTTCAGCACTGCAGAAACACAACTAGAGTAGAACACAACTCCAGAGGGCCGTAGAACACAAACAGATTCGTTCATCTAAAACGAAGAACCTTTAAGACACGTATTTTGCGGTAAATCGCCTTGCTTGTCACTAGCCGGTACGCTCTTCTGATGCAGGGCATCTTCGTTTGGCTGACTTTGGTCTCTCGCGTCGTCTTCAGCGCGGTGGAAGAGCGTTCACTATCTGTGGAACCATCCAGTACATGGGTAAGACCTTTTAGATAGTGAGAGAAGAGGGAGTATGAATGCACAGAAGACTTTAGACACTGGTAGAATTAATGAACTATACACCAGACACCATTGTGAGCGGATTGTGGTAAATACTGTGTTTGTCTATTCTGATTGGCCAGCTCCTGAAGTCTTGAGCGGTGGCCCATACAACCACGCAGCTGATTGGTGGTCACTTGGAATCATGTTGTTCTCATTGGTTACTGGAAAGGTACATAAACTCAAATCAGTAGCCTTAATCTAAAGATTATTATATGTCTATGAGCAAACAATCTCCCATAGGGGCTTGCCCATCTCATGGTTGATCTCATATTGTTATTTCAGTTCCCGGTGCTTCCAGAACCAGACCACTGTAGAATGCTGAAGAAAGTCAGAGTATTCCCCTACTCTATGCCTAGTACCTTCAGCCCATCACTGGCCTTGCTACTCACTGAGGTGTGTAGCTCTCCTTCGTGGTTGTCGCAGATATCAAACACATTTTTTGGCACTCAAACGTTTGTTGTTGTTCTGACGTCTGTTGATGTTTGTCTCTCTCTCTCTCTGCCTTTGCGAATCCAGCTCCTGTGCAAGAACCCAGCCTGCCGCCTGCGTAGCCTGGAACGCTTCAAGAGGCAGACCTTCTTCCGAGGGACGTCCTTCGACTCCCAGACGCTTCAGAAGAGGCCTGTTGAACTCATCCTCGAACTCAAAAACCACCCGGATCGGCCATCTAAAGCCATGCGAGGCCTGTCTGCAGATTACCTCCAGAACTTTGACTGTGACGTTCTCAACTGGCCCTCCACCCCCACTCAGCTGTCCCCTAACCCTGGTCAACATCGACGGGGTTCAAGCCACAGCACAGGCTTGTAACACGTAAAGTCATTTCACTTCAGTGCCTGGAAATGAAACACTTAAGTGACTGTAAATACATCGTTTGGTAACGTAATCACATTTTCTACCCCTAAAGATGATTTCGGTGCTTTTATTGTCCGTGTTTTCTGTATGTAGAGTTTGTTTGTGGTGAGCTCCTCTAAATCTATCCGTCGGCAAAAAGAGATTAGTATGAAATGGAAAGTTACTCTATCGCCATAAAGGATCTTCCATATGAGAAATGTAAAGGATTTTAAAACAGGAAGCTTAGTGTTCTTTGTGAGTCTCTGACAAAGGCTACTTTGTACTGTTCTGTGTTTTTTCATGTTTTTTATTGTGGAAGGGAGCAGTTACTGTGTTGAGAATCACATCAGATGTCTGGCTACAAAGCAGAAAATTGCACAAACACATTTTTGTGATATTAGAAATCTGGTATTTGAAAACCAAGAGGTTTTTTTTTGCATATACGCTCACACAAAATCTATCTGTACTCTATACCTGGATACATATATAGGATAGCCATCTTTCAAGTCTTGATGTGACCCATTTAGGAGAAAATTGACAAACCCACGGGGAACAACCTTAATAGGAAGGAAAATTGAAGACCAGATAAAGCATCCATCATTAAATGTTTTTAATGAGGAGTGGAAAAAAAATGGCTG
Source organism: Plecoglossus altivelis (assembly GCA_036571765.1). Taxonomy (NCBI): domain Eukaryota; kingdom Metazoa; phylum Chordata; class Actinopteri; order Osmeriformes; family Plecoglossidae; genus Plecoglossus; species Plecoglossus altivelis. The sequence continues at coordinate 5,767,097 of BROE01000005.1, read as the reverse complement.
CCCCAACGGGGACGGCTAAATATATCCACTGGGCTGGCTGGGTGTATATGCCAGTATCTCCTGAATGAAACTGTCTACACTCCTCTCCTCTCTCCACTGGCTGACATTGAATTCCCCTTCAGGCCCTTGTCTTAGACAGGTCCACTCAGTCTACTGCCGTGCTCATACCAGTCCATTGACCCACATCCTTCTTCTGGTGTGGCTCGAGCCACAAAAGGCACACTGACCCACAATGAAGGAGTCTCTCTCCCCCCCCCCCCCTGTTACAGCAGGAGACTACCTCTACTGAGCGGTAATCACAGAATGTGACAGGGAAGGATTCCAGGCCTGCCAGAAAAAGAGCTCCCTTTCGAATGAGGGATCCTACGCTGTGCGTTAGCTGCTGCCAATATTGAGTCTCATTCATGTCTCATTGACAGTGACGTCTTTTGTTTGGAAGTTTGGAAGTTACAATTGTATTTTTCTTCGTAATGGAATTATATGTATGTTCATATAAATGATAATTGTATGATATCTAATTGCCGCAGTTGAAACTACCTGTGCTAAGGTACTGCTTGTATTGCCTGTGGATGTTATCAATGTTAACTTTATATTAAACACAGGGATTCTTTTCATGTTTCTGGTCCATGTGAATTCATCATTTTACTGACCCCCTATTTTTTCTTAACTGGGTCAGACCTATTCATTTACATTTACTGATAAGGGATTCCTTCATCCCACAGTGAAAACACATGCAGGGCCATAGGACTGTTTCAATTGCTCTGCGACTGAAATCCTCCTGTGGGTTTTCAGGGCAGGGTCCAAATTACCAAGAGATTTAGATGGTTTGCCCTGGGCACATTACCACTAATTAGAATAAAAATAGTATTGAATGTGACTGGTTTGAGGCTTAAATTAGGTTGCGGGAGAAGTGTGGGGTTCATTTTTTAATAGAAAACACATATGCACTTTACTGGGCCAGCGATAAATCTAGTGCACTTGTGGTCCCTCCAGTGGGAGATAAAGCCTGTCACCTGGACCATTCTGATCAGTTCTGTACGTTAACGGTTGTATCAATAAAACCACACACTTTCTTCTGTCAAAATGTTGTTTGGAGAAAGACTTATAATGTTTATTATTCATCTGTTCATACTTTAGTGTTTGAAATTTTTTCCAATCATGGACACAATCCAAACAGTTCGTTAAAATGATCAGACAACATTATTCCCCAGATTCACATCTAAAGTGAAGACAATGGTACCTCATCATATTGGATGGCATTGTCTACAGTGACACGCCCTGTGTCGTCAGGCTCCGCCCTCGGGGCGTCACCGTTGGAAGTGTCACTGTGGGGAGAGATAACAGAGACTGGCAGAGAGTAGGAGGCGTCCATCACCTCCTCATCAACACGATATCTAACTGCTCCTGCTCCTGTCCGGTAAGACTTCCTCTTATTTCATCTTTGCTGGTTACTTACTTGCATAAACAGTGTACTTGACTTAAAGAAAAGTGCTCTTTTGGCAAAAAATCTACTTGTTTACCCCAAAGTTCGGTGATGTATGGGAATGAACATGCTGAGATGACAGTATTTGGTTGGTTTAGCCTTTTGCCTATATTGGTCTTTGTAAGATAAATATATACCCACACTTGTTGCTGTCAGAGTATTATGGAAAGCCTTGCATATTATTGACTCCATCACCAAACATCAGGAATGAGAAGTTTAAGAGAAGCACATTTGAAATTGGAGTACTTCTGAAAATTGAGTCAAATATGTGTCACATAGGTTAAAGTCATTTTTGTTGAGATAGAACATTGTGACAGGGGTTCAGAGCAAGTCATCGTCCTATCTAATGATATACAGAATGAAACACTCTTTTACATTTACCCATATTTGTTGGATGATATAATACTCAAAGGATTGTTTCTCAAACCAGAACGTTTGAACAAGTTCAGCACGTGAGCGTGGCCATGGGTATGGCAGCTCGTTTTAGTGCATAACAATGTATGGCAGCAGTGTCAGCAGACGTCTACAAACAACTATAATCCCAAGATAACAATCTGGTCCATTGACACAGTAATCCACTGGAGACCACTGGATGGGTAGCAGAACCACTTGATCAGAAGTATCAACACATGAACGTACAGGATATCCAAACAGGAATCTAACGGTTGACCTTGTTCAGATTCTGAACTGAGTAGATCCGAGCCTAGTCTAACCCTATAAACACAGACTACTTGTTTTTTTTCCGTCCAGTTTTGTGTGTCGTTCTCTCAGAATGACTCACCAGTTCCCTACTCTGTCTGCTGGTCAGAAGAAGAACCTGCAGGAGATAGCCCTGCGTATCGTGTCTCCAGGGAAGGGCATCCTAGCTGCAGATGAATCTGTAGGTCAGTCGAAAGTCCTTCTGATTCTGTCTAATCCTGCTAAACACTGTTGTAAATAGTGATTACGTAGTGGTGAAATGTAACTGCACCGTATCCAGAACCTTCTCACGCAACAACCAGAGGAAACATTCTTCTTTTCACACGCACATTAGTCAAATCTGTTTCGCATGAGTTTTCTAAACATCTCTCCTGCGTACTGCGGAAATGGTTTGTGAACCGTGCCGCAACAGGCAGTATTGCGAAGCGCCTAAGCCAGGTGGGCGTTGAGAACACGGAGGAGAACCGCCGAAGGTACCGTCAGATCCTCTTCAACGCTGACGACCGCATCAACAGCTGCATCGGTGGCGTCATCTTCTTCCACGAGACGCTCTATCAGTATTCTGATGACGGCACCCCCTTCGTCAAGATGATCAAGGACAGGGGCATCTTGATTGGAATCAAGGTGACTGATATCAGGAGTGATTGTCGAAATGTTGCTGGTTCAATGTCAGAAAGGAGGGATCAGATGCAAAATAAAGTCTGAACCCTTGTGCTCTCTTTAGGGGTCAGAATAACCCCAAACTATGTTAAATGCACACACACGCACACCTAGAGTGAGACATTTATATTGTATGTGCTCGATTGAACTCACACAAAACGAAACCGTTCTGACTCGTGCAGCAAGGCTACACATTTCAGTGCCCAAAAGGGCACAGGGTAAAAATGTAATTAACCTGCTTTATTTTAGGGTTGAAGGTGGGGCCTTTTTGACCCTTAGGACAAAATGAGTTGCAGAATGCAAAGAGAGCGCGAGGGTTAAAAAACGGATGAAAATATGTTGGAATTGGGGACATTTTGCGCTCATCTTTCATCTTCTTGCTCTCCAGGTTGACAAGGGGGTGGTGCCCCTGCCAGGGACCAATGGGGAGACAACAACTCAGGGTGAGACGTCAGGACCTTCTGTATCCACCTTCACCCAAATCCCTGTTGGTATCACACCCTTTTCATAAGATAATTAATGGAGAATCATCTGTTTGAAACAACGAATGTTTCTTTTCCCTCGCAGGACTCGATGGCTTGTCTGAGCGCTGTGCACAGTATAAAAAAGACGGGGCGGACTTTGCAAAGTGGCGTTGCGTCCTGAAGATCAGCGACACAAATCCTTCTAAACTGGCGATTGAAGAAAATGCTAATGTCCTGGCACGCTATTCAAGTATTTGTCAGCAGGTAAGTGACACTTAGGAGCTACGAGACCGTATTGTACCATCAGAGTGATCTGGCAGATCCTGTTCGGATGAAACGTATGATAACGTCATTTATTTGTCATACAGCACGGAATTGTGCCAATCATTGAGCCAGAAATCTTACCAGATGGAGATCATGATCTAAAACGCTGTCAGTATGTCACAGAGAAGGTGAGACTTCTCTAACAGGTAACATACTCGTGCCGTTGATGAAATAACATGTTAGACAGTCAGCTGAACATGCTTTGTCGTTTAGGTCCTTGCTGCAGTGTACAAGGCTATGTCGGACCATCATGTGTACCTGGAAGGCACTCTGGTCAAGCCAAACATGGTTACCCCCGGCCATGGTTGCAGCACCAAATGCAGCCCGGAGGAGGTTGCCATGGCCACAGTCACTGCCCTGCGCCGCACTGTCCCACCTGCTGTGACTGGTTACCTTCACTGACTGGCTTCTACCTCACCTAGCGTTGAATGAATGAATGATGAATGAATGATAAAGTACTCATTTTACAGACACTTCTATCTAAACCAAGTTGGAGTTGAACGCTTTAGGCACTAAACTATACCCCCTCCAATGAGTGAATGATTGAATAAACGAACGAATGAACGAACTAATAAACGGATGAACGGACGAACGAACGATCAGCATCAAGGAACAAACTCAGGCAGCGCTGAAGAGCCCCAAACACATAAACAATTCTTTGGCTTCTTTATCTACAGGCGTGACGTTCCTGTCGGGTGGTCAGAGTGAAGAGGAGGCCTCCGTCCACCTCAATGCTATTAACAACTGCCCTCTGGTGAAGCCCTGGGCCCTCACGTTCTCCTACGGCCGAGCCCTGCAAGCCTCTGCGCTCAAAACCTGGCGTGGACACAGAGAAAACGAAAACGCTGCCACCGAGCAGTTTGTCAAGAGAGCCGAGGCACGTGTACTCAGTGTAGTTATCAGCCTGACTGTGGTAGGCAGCGGTAGACTCTCTCAACATTTTTAACTCCCGACATGGGTCGATGAGCCGTGAATATTTTCCATTTCAAACCTCAGTTGAATTTGATTCCTCCCCTAACAGACAGTAAGTTTGTGCCTGACCAAGTTTTTTTGCGTGTCTCCTCTCACCACACTCCTTTTGCTGGGCCCTCAGGTCAATGGTCTGGCTGCCATGGGAAGGTACCTCCGTGGTGGAGACGAGGCAAACCTGCATGACTATGGACCCAGTCATGTATACTGAGCACCCACTGAAGCCTACACATTCCTGCTTTTGGCAATGAATAGCAAAGGTCCGATTTCAGTCACGGCTGAGCTCTCATACACAATTTTCTTCACAGACTCACAGCATGGAATAGATCATAACAACGTAGCGTACTGTAGTTAACACTGTTGACTATTATGGGATAGAATTAGCCACTGGGAATGTGTATGAGTAGTTTTTCTCGCCTTGACTCTTTAGGACAATCAATAGATAGCCTTTGAGTATGCAAGTGTTATGTACAAGATGTGATGTGGTTGCATTTGTGTAATGGCAGTTATAAAATGGGTTCTTGTGATCACAATCATCTTTTTGTTTTATTCCTTTATTTTGTGAAATTATTTAACAGAAGTGATGCAAGTGGTATGCTTACTTAACTTTTTATGGCAGTGATTCGATCGTTCTACTGCAATTCCTCTATGGTGATGTTTAGCGTGTGTCATTTGAGGTTATTGATTCTTAATAGCTTCTGTGTTTTATCATCACATCTAGGTCAACTGCAGGAGAATTCAACAGCTGAGCCTATTATGCATGCTGAAAATGTATATTCTAGAACGTTTTGAATTTTCATGCTCTAACCAATAAAAATTCTAGCAATAAATTGTGTTATTGTGTGAATCCACACAGTTTGTCTGTTAAAGGTATTGTTTCTAGTTAAGCAAACTGTTTTGTGAAAAGGCACTTCTTTTATAATTGTGGGACCGTGACGTTTATATTAAATTCCAATTGTACCTCCACTGACAAAAAGGTGACGCAAAAGAAAATGGCCATACTGAAGGCTCTTAATACTAATTGTTTGCACTACAGTCCTGGCACCACCTACTGGCATGTGTTAGTTTACATTGTCGATTTAAAAAAAAGCCAAGACAGTGTTCTGGTATATGCAAACTTAAAAAGAATAATCTGAAACAAGGCTAAAAGTCAACATGTTAAACAATATATCTGACTTATTTATTTATAAACCTTCTGTGTGGAATTATATGGAATTTCTGTGCTTACAGATACTGAACAGCATAACATATTATACAGTTTTTTGCTCTTTTAATACAAAATAATGTCGTGCACCTGTTCTTGTATGTTCTACTTTATTTGGCGGACGTGGCGGCTTTTGCAATTCCCAAGGGTTAATGGCCTTTCGGATCACAACTGAGAATGATTCATTTTCAGCTCATTCTGAAGATTCAAATCTGAGCCGTTCACTTTGCTATTAGCTTCAAGTAAAAAGGTTTTAGGAGGGAAAATTAACGCCAGTGGGTTTTCCTGAAGTGCAAGAACGTGTCAATTGTGCATCATACAGATTTAGTGCATCAGTGGTTTGTCTTGTTTTAATTGGTCCTGTTTATTGTACATGAGCGTAATCATGCGTGAAAAGAGACCAAATACAAATCTGTCAGATTGTATTTTATTATTTTTCTAATAGTGATCGCGTAGCTGTTAATTTGTAGACTTTAGACTGGAAGGATCATTCAATTGCGCGTTCCGTTTGGAAAAGTGACTCAACAAAGTCGGTTCAGTGAAAAGATCCAATCACCAAGATATGCGCACATTTCCGGGACTCCCCAACCAAGAAGCGCGGTTCCTGAAGAAAACCCAGCGGAACACAGCGCGGGGTTGTTAGCTTGAGAGGAAAGGAGAACTTTTGTGTGCTTGGACGTCGTTTAGTTGCAGTTTGAAACCAAGTTTTGTTTTGTGGTAGTGGGCAGTTTTTAGCGTTAACTGTTGAACTCCCACGTCGCGTTTCAACCTTAGCCATAAGAAACAAACGTTGGCTCGCTAGCTACTATGTCGGGAGGTGTCGTGCGAGGCCCTGCTGGAAATAACGATTGCCGAATCTATGTCGGAAATCTACCCCCTGATATTCGTACTAAAGATGTAGAGGACGTATTCTACAAATACGGGGCGATCCGGGATATCGACCTGAAGAATCGAAGAGGTGGACCTCCGTTTGCTTTTATCGAATTTGAGGATCCAAGGTACATGCTAACACTTAGCTACCCAGCTAACTAGGCTGTTAGCTAGCGTGATGGCGCTAGCTAGATAACGCGTGCGCTTCTCCGACTACCAACGTTGTTGGCCAGGGAGCAATTCACGCGACCTCGTTGATCATTGAGATTGTCTTGCTATCCTCTAGCCTGAAATGTTAGCTACTATGCGAAATTTCCACGTCTTATCCATGTTTACTTCGATGCAAAATTCCATTGATACGATCTATCAATTTAATGCATGGTTCATTTCAAGCTCACAGATTGCAGTGCCTTTGTTTCCTGCAAGCCATCGTTAGCGGACACGCTGGTTGGTTAGCAGACGTTAGCCAGCTAGCTACCTAACGTGGATTAACAGCGGGGAGCAACCTACTGTGCATGTTTGCATAATGCCTCTCAAATGGCATGTCACGTTAATGATTTATTGAAAACAAACCGGAATACCTAAACCTGTTTGTATTTTAGGGACGCAGACGACGCAGTGTACGGGCGGGATGGCTACGACTACGACGGCTACCGTCTGCGTGTTGAGTTCCCACGCAGCGGCAGGGGTTCAGGTCGGGGTGGCTTCGGAGGAGGGATTGGTGCCCCCAGAGGTCGATACGGCCCCCCATCCAGACGCTCCGAGTACAGGGTCATTGTTTCAGGTGAGCCGATTACTCTGGTGGATAGCTCGTTGTCCTTAGCCGTTAAGCATTACATTATGCAGCGCTAGCTTGCTATGTGTAGTGCAATGCAACCCTCTACGTTTGGAAGGGGAGGCGTGTTACACGTTGTAGTTTGGGAGGCGTGTTACACTCGGTAGTTTTTCATGAGTTGACTCCTATTGGGCCAACGTCCGCCGTGTTTGAATGCATCTGTTGTGATTCTGTCTTGAAGGGCTTCCTCAAAGCGGCAGCTGGCAGGATCTCAAGGACCACATGCGCGAGGCTGGGGACGTTTGTTACGCCGATGTATTCCGAGATGGAACCGGAGTCGTGGAGTTTGTGCGTAAAGAAGACATGACCTACGCTGTGCGAAAGCTGGATAACACCAAATTCCGATCACATGAGGTATGCTCACATTTGAGGTCATGTAATGGATGAATGTTTTAGAAACTACTCCCACCCCCACACCATCCCCTGCAAGGTGAGTACAGGGCTAGCATGATACTCGGATGTGACGTTAGCGGTTGTCTTAATAACCCGTCTTTGATTCCAACAGGTGCAGCTTTATAGCAATGGAAGGGTGCGTGCGTGATGTATATGACTTTTTTTTCAAAGTTGAGTTCTCTTGTGTCTACCAGGGAGAGACAGCGTACATTCGTGTGAAAGTAGACGGCCCCCGCAGCCCAAGCTACGGAAGATCACGCTCCAGGAGCCGCAGTAGGAGCAGGAGCCGCAGTCGCAGCGCCAGCCGCAGCCGCAGCAACTCCCGCACCCGTGGCAGAGGGTCTCCCCGCTACTCTCCTCGTCATAGCCGCTCTCGTTCCCGTTCCTAAACTCTCAACCGTCACCGATGTGTTGCCGTGTTGGTGAATTCCTTGTGTACCACCTTTTTTTTTGTGTTTGTTTTTACCCTCCCGATGAGTTTCCCACTCCCCCCTCTTATCCAAACGTCAACTAGAGATTTTTGTTTTTGCATTTCATCCCCTGATGTCCTAGTGGATGATCTGTGTAGGTGTCTCCCCACCCCCTCCCCACCTGTCCTCCTCACCCCGCAACATTGTCCCTTTTTGTTTTTATCCACCCCCGTAAACTCATTTTTAATAGATTTGTGTTTTCTCCTCAATTTTTGCAACATTTGAATAGCACTGTGCTAAACTTCCAAAAGGTTGAGCTCTGACTAGTTAAACTTTTGGAAGTGTTGAAAAATTGAGATCTTTTCATGGGACGGCTTGGGGGAGGGGGGGGGGTAAGGCGGGGGATCACATTGCTTAACTGTATTTTACCCTTGTGTCTTCCTTTAGACATCTGAAGATAAGGATTAAAGAATGATTTGGAATAAACGATTGTGGAGCACATTTCATTTGTTTGATCAGGATAGGACATCTTATTGAGGAGGAGTGAGGTCAAGAGGCAATGGTATGCTTCAATATCCATTTCTGTCAATGTGTTATGTGAGGCCTTAGTGGTTGCAACAGGATGCATGATAAATCGTATGGGTTTAGAACAGTTCACTTCCTACTGCTCCAGCTCCATTTTTTTTTTTTTTTGTTTTTTTTTTTGCAACTTAATAACTAAGAATTGCATGTCTTTGGCTCTGCCAGGACAATCGGTCCCTCTGCAGTGTACATTACTGGTATTGTTTTGTGTTTTTTTTGTGTGTGTTTTTCTTTCTTGAATAGAAGCTGGTTGATATTAGGCTGGGGCTCTGGGCTTATTTAGTACAAAGGTAGACAAATATCTGTAAAGTAGAGGAATATTTTACTTTTCTGTAATCAAACTGCTGGCTTTTGGTCCTCAATGGCATTTTGATATCTAGCCACCTGTGATGAGTGCACTGAGTGAAAAATTGGGTTTGGCCCAAATATGACAATTCTAATGGTTTGCCTCTGATTTTTTTTCTGGTATTTCAAGGTTTTGATTGGAGGAGTGGCTCAGTGGATCCCAATCCTTGGAGCCGGATGAGTGGATCGTGTAGGGAAGGGATAGGCAAGGAATGGATGGATGCTTGGAACGGGATCCATTTTCCAGGATTCAAATGAATTGATTCTGAACTAATTGGAGTCCCAGAGCAACTAGCCCATTTATATCTCAATTTTTAAGCGATAACGTGCGCAGTCAAAGGATATGGCTTGATTTACTTTTTTGGAAAAGAAAAACAGGACCAGGAAGTTGGATCAAAGGATGGAATCGTAGCAGTCTGGTAAATAAGGGAATTAAATTGGGGTGGTTGTTGATTATATTGGGTAGTTTGTATTCTTTGCTTTAGGTTTCTCCAGCATTTTCAATAAAATCCTGAAAATATGTACCTGTTTTCTTAGTTATTCACTTAAAAGAGTTACATGTTATTTAAAGGGTTATGGTACACTGGGAAATACAAACATATTGACCACTGCTTCCTTTCACAGGCAATAGGATAATAGTTTAACTTGTATCCTGATCGACAAATTTTGTAGACACTGGTCCATACAATGGCGTTTTTGGTGAGCATGCTGAGAGTCGTTAAGATCGAGGTGCGTCTTAGTTAAACAATAGTAAGGGTAAAAACACGTTTGATCAATTCTGTGTCCCTGAATTATAATTCACTGTAAAAAAAAAAGAAAAAAGAGAAGAAATAATCGTAGATTTCCATTATATATATATATCAAATGTTTTATCATTTGCCCATCGCCGTCGGTTTCAGCTGCCAGGACAACCAGTCTACCTCTACCGTATTGACAACGATGCATTGTGGGACGAAATAAGATGCTGGTACAGAGTGGCTGCTAGAAAATGCCTGCAAGAACTATGAGCGCTAGCCAATGGAATTGTATGTGGCGTGCAGCAGAGTCAAGGGCGGGGGAGGCAGGCTATTTTAGCGGGGCAGATACCCACATTTTTTGCAGTGAGTAAATCTGATCAAATTACCAGTGTCCGCTAGAAAGCAAAACGGAAGGCATCTAGCGAGGTGAAATACGCATTTTGCGAAGGCTGTAAGCGCTCACTGTCTCCTACAAAAAGGTGAGCTATAATACGTTATTTAACTACTCGCACATGCATGTCTCATTATTGAAGTTGTTTGCAAATGAGTTCCGATTAGCGTGCAAACAATTCACTTCATTCTATTCAGGCAAATATTTTTAGTGAAACATTTTTTGGGCCTGCCCATGTTCTGATTTCGGATCAATCACATTCTGCAATGAAATGCACTCAATCTACCCTAGCTCAAAGTATAAGTGGCATTGTTTAACCACGGCAAGTTTGAGATGTCACTGGTCTGTTTGCCAAAGTGTGACGACTTGTATGCGAATTATCCGACCTATCATTAAGTTTCTTTCAAATCTATGCCTAGAGCACTTGGCCTGGGTTTGTCACTGAATGCAACCGATCACCGAAAGAATTACCGAGAAAGGGTTGTAGTTCGGGGAATCAGCGTTGACCAGTTCTCAACTGTTGGCGCATAGTTTAATCAATTGGCAATTTGATCTGTATCACCTGAGTGGCAATGGTCTCACCAGTAGTTAAAGGCCTACATTTTTAAGCAGGCTACAAGGCCTAACCTCTCAGTTGTAAACAGAACTAACGATCAAATGTTTAATTTAAGATTTGTTTGTTTTTTTGGACGATGTCAAGACCAAATAGGTGGGAATAACTCCATTTGTTGAGCAGGCATCATGACTGACAGGAAGGCTGTTATCAAGAATGCTGACATGTCTGAGGATATGCAACAGGATGCAGTGGACTGTGCAACCCAGGCCATGGAGAAATACAACATCGAGAAAGACATCGCAGCCTACGTCAAGAAAGTAAGTGCAAAGGGTCTACTGCTGTAGACCAGGTGTAGACCTGCTGTGGACCAGCTGTAGACCTGCGTACCTTAAAAGTTTAGTCAGCGAGCATTGTATATGAATGATGGAAAGCTTGTATGAAGAAAGCAAACTGACCCTTCTTTTAACCCCTTTCAGGAGTTCGACAAGAAGTATAATCCCACATGGCATTGCATAGTTGGGAGGAACTTCGGCAGCTATGTGACCCATGAGACCAAGCATTTTATCTACTTCTACCTGGGTCAAGTGGCCATCCTCCTCTTCAAGTCTGGCTGAGTTCCCCCCACTGAGGCTTTTTCAAATCCTCTGATGAACTGCAATGCAAAGGAGGCAGATGACGCCTCTGCGCGCGCACACACACGCGCACACGCACACACACACACGCACACACACACACACACACACACACACTTCAAATAACGTAAACATACCATAGAGATGCAAAATGGCTGTGCGCAACTGCATGGACTATGTACCTTTATTATTGTGTGTTAGTCAAATTACTTTACAATAGTTGCCTGGAAAAATGCAACGTAAAGAGTTTTGTTAAACAGGCTCTTCGTATTTGGTTCGTATTAAGTTGTAAATGCTTTAACGATGGCCCTCGATTGTGTAATAAAGGCAAGCTAGAAAAATTAGCTGTGCATCTGCTTACAGACTGTGTTTGTCTTCAGTGACTTGTGCTGCTACTTGTGGCAGAACGTCTTCTGTTTGTTTTTATCTGTTAGTCGTTTATCCATGTGGATGACGGTGATAGAAATTGAAATGTCTCTTGAATTTTTAAGAAGGGTTTTGGGCAGGTTTTGAAACTACTATGAAAATATGATCACTTCCTGAAATACCTAGTCTGAAATGGTTTTCACCTGAACCTTCGTGCCCACAGTTCATTTAATAAAGCTTAACTAGAGTTTATCAGGCAGAAATAGTGTCACTGTATAGGACTTTTAATTGAGCATCACATGAGGTCATCCAAAAACTGATTTAGTTCAAATGTTTGGCGTTTTTCAGCCTTGTAAATTGTACTTTGTTTGTAAACGAGACATGTAGGTGACTTGGTACACATGTCTAGCTGTTTAGGGGGGGCTTGTGGGTGCAGTTTACTTAAGACTATTGTGGCATTGTACAAACCTGTTAAACTTGCTCAATCAATAGAAAACATAAAATACTTGTGTCTTGTACTTCATTTCCTGTTGTGAGTGGTTCCATAACCTATTATTCAGTTGGGTTCCACCCGTAAATTACTGGTCTACAGAGCCTGCTTATAAATCTCCTGAAACAAAAAGGTGTTTTGCTGCGTTCAGAGAGTGTGGTTAGCTAACGGCCAGTTGATAGAAACATTCAGTACGGATACCTTATTGTTTAGAGGCTCCAAGGATTGAATAACTAAAGAGTTACATGATATTCCGAACATTTCCGAGGGGAGCGCTTGACTCCTAGGTAACCCAGGGCTGTAATATTTTGGATTGTGCGATGCTTTTAAATGGCTTCAACATGAAAAATGTATATCTGTCGTGGATTTTTGAGTTTCTATTAAACACTATGACAGCGATTCCCATCCTATGGGCAGCGATTAAGGTAATCCATGTGGGCCACCAAACCAATGAAAACTAAAATATAAAAACAATATCTAAAAATATGTATATATATATATATATATATATATATATATATGCTATTGGTAGAATATAAAAAAATGTTAATGAATGAAATGACAATTTTACGCTTGGAACACAACTGGTAACCTAACTAATATGTACGCTTGAGTACACCAGACTGTCTTTTTTATTTTTTAGAAAATACTTAAAATTCCATCACATGTACACATTTTGTCTTGAGCTAGTACAGTAAGGGTTGCTTGTATACAGATACATATGGTACAACACAAAATAATATGACAAATACAATTAATCGAATTATACAAAACAGAAAAACAATTACCGGTATGTCATCAATTTACCCTGCTTAATGGGTTCCAGTCAACCAATGTACGGTTTAAGCATCACTTCCGCATATTGGGTGAGTCAGGCCAACCGCTTCAAGTAGCTAGCGGTTGCTTCTCGCACTCGAAATACGTTTTTTTGTATGTTCTCTTCCCAAAAGTACCAGTTAAAATGTACATGGGATTCTATTTTGCTTCCCTTCAAGCAAGAGGGAAAATTGGCTCAAATTATAGCTTTTGAGCTACATCGACAATTATGAAAGTAAGGTTTTTATAACCCGCCCAGTAAAAGTAGCTAGCTGTCTTAACGGATTTGGGCAACAGAATTTGCGACGCTAGCTAGCTAACATTTTCAGTACAGTTCGTGTAGCCTACTAAATTATCAGATTGCCAGCTTGCTTGCTAGTTTCGTGAGGGTAGCATGTAGTGTAGGGTTGAGAGAGCAATAGCTAAGTTGCTGTTAGCAATTGGTATTTGATAGCTGAAATAGATCTGGTTTATTTACTCAAGTGAATGATAATCACTGTCGCTTGCACATCCAATATAGCAGTTTGCTATTTATCTTTGTTGAGAAACTCTAGGAATGGTTGTAGGTTTGCAGGTTTCCTCTGTTTACAGTGTGTACTTGTGGTGGCCGCGGATGGACACTGGCTTCTGTAATCGCTCAAATGAATTTAGCTGTGAAAGTAAACTGCTTGGCTACCGTGACGGTGTTAAACATGTGTGATAGGCACGAGTTAAGTGAATGGATGTGTGTTGGGGAGGGGAGAGCAAACCTATCTGAACTATGCAAATGGACCGCAAAATGGAAAAGGTTGTGAATTGCTGCTCCACGATGCATCTCATTAAGATAGTGAGTTTTGCCTCTTGCTTCATGACATAGGGTTGCCTTATTCCACAACTGACCTTGTTTGCCACCATCTCAGTGTCCCTGCCACTGGGCTCTGACAGACACACTTAGCATCATCCTCTGGTCCTGCTTGCATGCACACCCGTAACATGGGGTTACGTAATCCATGTCTGTCTGTTGGTCTGTGTATTTCTTATACCATGTCTTACTGAAAACATGCACTAGCTTCTTGGGCAACATTTTTAGGCTTTGACTTGGTGGTTCTTGCTAGTTGATTCAGTTTAAGCACCACATGGCCATGCTTTAAGTAGTTTCATGACTAGGATGAGCTGGCAGATACAGTGTTACTGTAGGAACTCATTCTGGATCATGTGGCAGGTGTGGGATGGTTCCTTTGCTATTTGTACAGTTGTCCACAAGAGGGGCTCCTTGTCCTACAGTTTAAAACACCATGCAAGAGGAATACAAGGCTCTTGGATCCAAACTATGTTGCCCTTCCTTCCACTAAATCTGAAGGAAGTTGGAGTTATTCCAGTAAATTTGATAGTTTTTACAAAATTGTCCGAAGGACAGTAACAATTTCTATTCAGATCAGATAAAAAGGATTAAGTGTAATTGAACTTTGAACCTCAGACTGCTGACTGGCTAGACAGATTTGACATGACAATACGTACCGTTTTGTGTTTTTGCAAAGAATGTCATACAAACACACAAATTCCATACAAGAAGCTACGAAGTACAAACATGACTCAGTAATGGTAGTGATAAGAATGTTCTGTCCTATTACCTTTGTGCTCACTTTATGTTTAAATGTTACTACTTACTAAACGGCTAATCCAATGAGTTTACTTGACCAAACTATTTTCTTTATGGGTTTGCCATTTTTTGAAGTCTCCAGTAACCTCAGAATATAATAATCTCAGTTGTGATACTGATCAGATCTGCAGAACAGTCTTTGGATTCCTTTTACAACTCACAGAGATAACACAATCACATAAGAAGTGCTGTGGTCCAATTCCCCTTCTTTTACAGCTTTTGAAGTTATGTGCGTTCATTCACTTTGCAAGGTAGGAAGCTTAAGAGCGTCTCTTACCCTTAAACTAAGGCCAAAGACTGCTGTTAGTCCAGAAAGTCGGCTCATTACTGAAGCTACTTTGTGGGGTTTAATATATTTGATCGCTATAATCCCGAGTTGTGATTCTCAGAATTACAGGCCATTCATTCCGGTTTGAGTGTGACAAATACTATTAAGAAAGCTTTCAAGTCACGTTTCAAATAAATGAGCCCCTTCAAAATTTCCACATTTCCAAAAAAATGTCATGGAAGAATGGCTAAAGCAGCATCCTCTGGTGACCAGGAGCATAAAGAAAGAAATATTACAGCTCAGCAATGCAGGGATTCCCCCTGACTGTACAGTGAGGGAGTTAACGATTATCCCATTGCACCTATTAATACTGGCTGATGCCTCTTCTTGAGGGAGTGAGAAGACGAGACGGAAAGGGAGAGCAGAACGAGAGCAGCGGTTAGACAGGGGGATCTCTGGTACAGTATGAAACATCTTCCTAGATAAATGTTGTTGTTTTTTCCCTCCTAGACTGATGTCGATAGAAGGGCCCTAGTATCCCTTACCTGTCCTGCACTATTCCTCAAGGTATGTGGACTTGGTTTGTCCTTGCACACAGGGGACTGAGGGGTGATTAAGTTTCTAAAAGTCATGACCGGTCTGCTGTGTTGCCCCCGAGAGCAGTTTGTTCTAATGGCTTCCTCTAAATGGACTGGGCGAATACGAAGCTGAGCAACACAATGCAGGAAGTCTCTGGGGCAAATTCACGCTGTGCGGTTTCACTCTGGTCCAGTCTCGCTCATGTGCCACTGTCTCATTAATATACCCATTTAGAATAATGAAAAAGCAAACATTAGACCTCAGTGGGGGTGGGAGGGGAGGGGAGGGTGGCTGGGTGGGGGGGGGGTCCTTATAGCAGTGATACGGACGTGCAAGAGGATATCTTGCTATAAACAGACACACTGCATCATTGAGGATTCTGCACGGAGCCATCTTCTGCTGGAGAATCATGTGGTGGCTTTTTAAGTGCAGCTCATGTCATGTTCGTCTCCATCTGTCGATCCTGTTTTACAACATGTAGTATTATAAATATGACTCACACTTCATAAGGGTCATGACACAAATCTACAAAGGAAAAAGAAAGAACTTTGAAACATTCAGTGAGAGAAACCGCAGTTGTAATCTGACATACGGTATAAAAAGGTGGAAAGCAGGTTGAAGGTTGAAATTCCGATCTTTCATTGGCCGCAAGTTTTGTAACCCCAGACGCTCGCACACATACCCTCACACACACGCACAAGCACACACACAAACATGCATAAAAACAAACAAGGTTGGACACTCTGGAAAAATCCCCCAAAATACTATCCTACGTAATTTAACCAGGTTGTGTTGAAATTTGATCCTTTCCTTGTTAGTCAACTAAAAAACACTGTTGCTATTGACCAGAATTCGGTCACCGGCTCTGCCTGTCAGTTCTAGATACACACCTCCAGTCTTAACCACATCTCTTTATGGTCCTGTGGCTTGTAATCCTCCCACTTTATTGCCTTTTGCCGCTGTCAACGATAAGGCAATCAGCTCGTCATAAAGACATGATTTATAGAAACTGAGTAACAGGGGTATCCAAGAGCTTCACGTAGCTTCTCAGCTTTAAGAAGAATGTACTGGTCTGGTCAGCGGTTGTCCACTGAGATCTGTATTGGTCTACAGCGGTCTTTAGTGGTATAGTGGTCTTTCTTGGTCTGTGGGAGGCTTTTCTAGTCTGTAGGAGTCTATCGATGGTGATCTATTGTGGTGAGCAATGATTGGTGGTGGTCTGTAGAGGCCTACGGAGCAGAGACGGCAGAGAGTGTGTGAAAACAGCAGAGGGAGTAGGTGAAAAGCGTAGAGAGAGAGAGAGAGAGAGCTTGGCATTTGCCTCTGGTCTTATCTCAGGTCGTATCCAGCCAGAAGAGGCATGTGATGTTGTGCAACGGGGTCATAAAGCGATGCAATCCTTTATGAGAGGCCCTGCGAAACTCTGCTCCTCCTGCTCTTCCTCCTCCTCCTTACTCTCCCTTCCTTCACCTCTTCCTCCTCATCCTCTTCCTTCTCTTCCTCCTCCTCCTTACTCTCTCTTCCTTCGCCTCTTCCTCCTCATCCTCTTCCTTCTCTTCCTCTTTCTTACTCTCACTTCCTCCTCCTCCTTACTCTCACTTCCTCCGTCTTCTTCTCTTCCTCCTCTTCTTCCTCCTCTTCCTCCTTTTCTTTCTCTCCCTTCTCCTCTTCCTCCTCCTTTTCCTTCTAATCCTCCTCCTCCTTACTCTCACTTCCTCCTCCTTCTCCTTCTTTTCCACCTCCTTCTCCTTCAAGGTCTTCTCATTTCCTTAATCTCCATTCTCATCCTCTGCATTGTTTTATTTCTCCACCTTCACTGTTTCATCTGCCACTCACACATAGTTGGAGCCAGTGTTGCTTACTGCTACAGGCCCATTAGACCCATGGATTCAGGAACTCAGAAGTTGACAAATCTCTATTAATTATTGCATGTTGAAATGAACTGAAACATTAGAGTAAATGGCTGGTGGGTTCAATATTTTGTAGGTCTTTTCTCCCAATAGAGGCAAAAAGCACTCCTAAAAGTGGATTGAAATTAGTCTTGAGACAATATAAGTGTTACAAAATATAATTTAAGAGGTCCTGATTGCTCTCTAAGGATTTTAAAGGCATTATAAACAGGATCTTTTATCTCATTTGAGCTGTTATAGGGCTTTACCTGGCCCTGACTCTCCTCAAGGTCTGTTTGAGTATGCAGACCAGCCAAGGATTAGGGAGGGGAGGAAAGGAGGAAGGGAGGGGGGTGGTGGGTGGACTGGTTGGGTCATGCAGTGGGTCGGGGGAGTCTGAGGGATGAGGAAGTCCCACAGGTAGGGGGTACTCATACAGTCGGTGGGTCGGGGCAGCTACCATGTCTCAATCTACAACCTAGCCCTGCATGACTAGTCCAGGACATGAGCTAATGACCTCCCAAATAGATTTTCTCTGTCCTCCAGATAGCAGCCAATGTTGCGTGACCCAGTGCAATGACTTGGGCCCTCAGGATGGAAGCAAGGGAGATGGACTAGTATTCCATGATGGGTGCATGATATCAGAGAGATCTTGGAGATATCCATGTGTTATTTTCCCACTGGGGTTGGGGGGCGGGGGGGAAGGTACCTCCAAGATCTCATCGTTCTTCGTCCGACTGGTCTCAGTGAAGTCACGGGGAGCCCGTGAGCGACGAGCTGGCATTGGAGCTGTGTTGAAATGCGGATGAAGCAAGCCTAAAGTGAGGGGGGGAGGGAGGGGGGAGTGGAGGGGGGGGGTTGGAATGGTCAATCTGATGTAGCACTGAGGGACATATTTTCCAGGAGGATGCCTCCCGTGGCCAGGGTTAATGTGGTGTTGGAGAGACAGAGATGTGCGGATGAATTCATTTAAGAGAAGAGCAGAGGAGCGTGAAGAGACAGGGGGCCATAGTCCAGTGGGGGGAGGGGGGGAGGGGAGGAGGGGGGGTGGGGGGGATGAGCCAGGTGGGTGAGTTTGAGGAGGGGACGGATCTGGGCACTGGTATTGGCACCTTCGCACAACTCGATCACTGTCTCTCCGTCCTCCCTGCACTCTAACCTCTGTGATGGCCGCTGCCTTGACCAGATCGTTTCCGTGCCAAAAATAACAACAACAAAAAAAGAAATGCACGGAGACAAACCAATAGCCAACAGAGAATTGACAGACTTGGGTACTTATTGACCTGCCTCCAATCTGCCTCGACTCTCCACATCAGAGTCTCCTGGTATCCTGCCTTTATCTGTTCTCACAACAGATAACTTATATGAATTAAACCGTCAAGAGATGTAATACATTATTTAGCCGTTTCGCACACGTCTGCACTCATTCAATGATATCGCGATATAGATCTTCATCTTGAATGACAAAGAAAGCATCGGATGACAAATATGTGGTTGTGTCAGAGCAGGGCGCAGTGGATTGGCAGGCCATGCCTGGTGACAGCAGCTCACTGGAAGCTGTGCCCTGGCGTTGCATGAGAGGGACTAGACAGACGCCACAGTTGATTGAGTGTGAAGTTTTTCTCTTTACTCATGATCTAATAGATAACTTTGGTTTCACATTAGGTGGCACCGGGCCACAGAAGTATTTGTTTTAGTTTGAAACCAACTTAAACAAACATGATAGAAACCAGGCTGCTCTTGAGTCGCATTCAACTTCAGAATCAAAACCAGTGTTTTTTGTGCAAACAAACAGTCATGTGCTTCAGAGGGATCACAATGGCTACTAGCTTTCTTTATCTTTCCATCAAGTGGCCCAAGTGTGTCTTGATCGCGATAACGTCGATCCAGGATGACAGAGCTACTTGGACTGTGTTTACCTGGCCCATGTACCCCGCTGTTGACCTGCTGTCAAAACGGCACAATCATCCACTTTGTTTCCCTCCTCCACATGGATTAATAATTTTGACAACTGGGCCTGTAGGTTTTTATATCTCCGCTTCACTGTCATCCGTGTTGGAAGATCCGCACGGCGGATCAGAAGCGAATTGCGTAATTTTCTTCTCATGGAGTTATAGAGCTAACTATCGAATACTGCCTTCAAATCTTGGCCCGGGTGTTTCTTTTCTGTGGCAGGATGGATGAGGTACAGTAAACACACCCAACAAAGATCCCATTTAGCCTTGGCTCCATGAAGCCACAGGGACGATCGATTTGCGTCTGAGGAAATGGGGAAAGTGCTGATTCCTCACACATTTTAGTTATACATTAACGCTTAACACAAAAAAAAGAGAAATAAAAAGAGCTCGGACTGGGAGAGATAACCTGCTACTGTGGCTGTCAGAGCAAGGAAATAAATTGCTGACAGAAAAAGATTCTTGACACTAAAGGTCATTGTTGCTACTGTCACATTTTCAGGATATGGCCCTCTTTATTGGCATCCTTTACTGGCTATAAGATTCTGATGATGGAGCAAGCAAAGACTCTGAAACGACAGCATATGTTCAAATCCATCGGTGTGTGGGGCCTGTAAAAAAAAAAAAAAAAAGGTTCTTGATTGCCAGTGTTTTGTGCTAGGTGTTCTCTGTGTGTGTGTTTGTCTGTATCTGTGTCTGTGTGTGTGTGTCTGCTTGCCTGCCTGCCAATGTTTGTTCTTCTGGGTCTTAGTCAGAACATTCCACTTGTTGTAGCAGCTAACGGCAGGTGTACGTGCCTCTGCATTAATGAGGGTGCTGTGAACCGGCTTTAATCGCAGAGCAAGCCAAGCAGGTAATTACCTCTGAATCGTTAGTTGTGTAGAGGAGGAGAAAGGGAAAGAGGGTGAGGGAGGGAGGGAGGGAGGGAGAGAGGACTGGGAGGGACCAAAGTCGCATGATCTCCTGACGCCTGTGGCCAAACATCAGCCCAACGCAGGTACCAGCTCCGGCCAGGACAGCTGAGGGTCACGGAGAAGAGCGAGACGTGTTCCAACCTGTCTCAGGATGGGGACGGCGGTGAGGACGGTCTCTGCAGCGCTCATGCGGAGCAGTGGGGGGGGAGGATTCCAACTCAGGAAATCCACTTTGGTTTGAATCAGTTCTGGGAGAGTAACCCCCACCTCTGCACCCACCCCACCGCACTCCTGCACCCCCCCCTGCACCCCCCTCCCCCTGCACNGGTTGGAGAGGTCAATCTGATGTAGCACTGAGGGACATATTTTCCAGGAGGATGCCTCCCGTGGCCAGGGTTAATGTGGTGTTGGAGAGACAGAGATGTGCGGATGAATTCATTTAAGAGAAGAGCAGAGGAGCGTGAAGAGACAGGGGGCCATAGTCCAGTGGGGGGAGGGGGGGAGGGGAGGAGGGGGGGTGGGAGGGATGAGCCAGGTGGGTGAGTTTGAGGAGGGGACGGATCTGGGCACTGGTATTGGCACCTTCGCACAACTCGATCACTGTCTCTCCGTCCTCCCTGCACTCTAACCTCTGTGATGGCCGCTGCCTTGACCAGATCGTTTCCGTGCCAAAAATAACAACAACAAAAAAAGAAATGCACGGAGACAAACCAATAGCCAACAGAGAATTGACAGACTTGGGTACTTATTGACCTGCCTCCAATCTGCCTCGACTCTCCACATCAGAGTCTCCTGGTATCCTGCCTTTATCTGTTCTCACAACAGATAACTTATATGAATTAAACCGTCAAGAGATGTAATACATTATTTAGCCGTTTCGCACACGTCTGCACTCATTCAATGATATCGCGATATAGATCTTCATCTTGAATGACAAAGAAAGCATCGGATGACAAATATGTGGTTGTGTCAGAGCAGGGCGCAGTGGATTGGCAGGCCATGCCTGGTGACAGCAGCTCACTGGAAGCTGTGCCCTGGCGTTGCATGAGAGGGACTAGACAGACGCCACAGTTGATTGAGTGTGAAGTTTTTCTCTTTACTCATGATCTAATAGATAACTTTGGTTTCACATTAGGTGGCACCGGGCCACAGAAGTATTTGTTTTAGTTTGAAACCAACTTAAACAAACATGATAGAAACCAGGCTGCTCTTGAGTCGCATTCAACTTCAGAATCAAAACCAGTGTTTTTTGTGCAAACAAACAGTCATGTGCTTCAGAGGGATCACAATGGCTACTAGCTTTCTTTATCTTTCCATCAAGTGGCCCAAGTGTGTCTTGATCGCGATAACGTCGATCCAGGATGACAGAGCTACTTGGACTGTGTTTACCTGGCCCATGTACCCCGCTGTTGACCTGCTGTCAAAACGGCACAATCATCCACTTTGTTTCCCTCCTCCACATGGATTAATAATTTTGACAACTGGGCCTGTAGGTTTTTATATCTCCGCTTCACTGTCATCCGTGTTGGAAGATCCGCACGGCGGATCAGAAGCGAATTGCGTAATTTTCTTCTCATGGAGTTATAGAGCTAACTATCGAATACTGCCTTCAAATCTTGGCCCGGGTGTTTCTTTTCTGTGGCAGGATGGATGAGGTACAGTAAACACACCCAACAAAGATCCCATTTAGCCTTGGCTCCATGAAGCCACAGGGACGATCGATTTGCGTCTGAGGAAATGGGGAAAGTGCTGATTCCTCACACATTTTAGTTATACATTAACGCTTAACACAAAAAAAAGAGAAATAAAAAGAGCTCGGACTGGGAGAGATAACCTGCTACTGTGGCTGTCAGAGCAAGGAAATAAATTGCTGACAGAAAAAGATTCTTGACACTAAAGGTCATTGTTGCTACTGTCACATTTTCAGGATATGGCCCTCTTTATTGGCATCCTTTACTGGCTATAAGATTCTGATGATGGAGCAAGCAAAGACTCTGAAACGACAGCATATGTTCAAATCCATCGGTGTGTGGGGCCTGTAAAAAAAAAAAAAAAAGGTTCTTGATTGCCAGTGTTTTGTGCTAGGTGTTCTCTGTGTGTGTGTTTGTCTGTATCTGTGTCTGTGTGTGTGTGTCTGCTTGCCTGCCTGCCAATGTTTGTTCTTCTGGGTCTTAGTCAGAACATTCCACTTGTTGTAGCAGCTAACGGCAGGTGTACGTGCCTCTGCATTAATGAGGGTGCTGTGAACCGGCTTTAATCGCAGAGCAAGCCAAGCAGGTAATTACCTCTGAATCGTTAGTTGTGTAGAGGAGGAGAAAGGGAAAGAGGGTGAGGGAGGGAGGGAGGGAGGGAGAGAGGACTGGGAGGGACCAAAGTCGCATGATCTCCTGACGCCTGTGGCCAAACATCAGCCCAACGCAGGTACCAGCTCCGGCCAGGACAGCTGAGGGTCACGGAGAAGAGCGAGACGTGTTCCAACCTGTCTCAGGATGGGGACGGCGGTGAGGACGGTCTCTGCAGCGCTCATGCGGAGCAGTGGGGGGGGAGGATTCCAACTCAGGAAATCCACTTTGGTTTGAATCAGTTCTGGGAGAGTAACCCCCACCTCTGCACCCACCCCACCGCACTCCTGCACCCCCCCTGCACCCCCCCTCCCCCTGCCACCCCCCCCCCCCCACACACACACACACACACACACACACCGCACCCCAATAGGCCCCCTGCTCTCCCATGTACCGTCTTAATGGCTTCATGCAAATCCAACGAGGACAGGAAATTGGATTTCCCGCCTTGATTGCGTCGACTGCAATGGGAGTTCTCTTTAGCAGGCCTTCATAGTCCATCTCAGTCACTAGCAATGATGCCTGGGAACATTTCCAAGGCCTCTTGGCTGTTTGCTGCGGACATGTGTCAAATGTCAGACTCAACTACAAATATGGTGGGGTTTTTTACTTTTGACTATTCGTTTTGTAACTTACTGGTAGCGCTGTGGTGTCTCTAATCCCTGAGTGGGTGCAAATGGGTTGTCTGCCATCCAGAATCCTTTTAGCGTGTAAGCAGGGTTCACTTAGACAATGCATTACAAATGAACGCACCTAAGCTTGTAACTGTCAAACACTGGCTGTTTAATCTAAATTGGGTTTGTGTGTTTCTGCATATTGTATTCTGACTGTGTGTGAGTGAGTCTTTATTGGGGTGTGTGTGGCCAACCAGGCATTCGACTGTGCGCTTCCATTCCACTAGATGGCGGCAATGAGGTCAACAATTGTATGGAGGCAAAGGACCTGACACTATACCTACACATGCAGTTACAGTGCAATGAACAAAGGAAGCTTTGAGCCATTCTGAATGGTTCAGAGCCACATGTGTCATGGATCATTGGTTTGAAACCCACAGATACCATCATGACACTGTGGAGGGTTTGAGCCAGCGACAAACATGTAAAAACTCTTCTGGCTTTACCAGTTCAGCATCAGTAATGGATAACCAGAGAATAAAGGTGGCCATTCTATTAAGGAGGAGGGGGATTCTTAATGCTGGCTAGTTTATGAGAGCTGTATGGTTTTGTATTCAGAACCCAGGTGGAAAATAAATGCGGAATTATTTCAACGCTTTCCTACGTCAATATTGGAATACATTAAGAGATCAGTGTATGTTTAGACTTAGTGGCCTTCAGACGAACGGGGAAAAAGGAGACATGGAGTTTTGCAGGTTGGATTCAACTGGGTCTGAAGGGATGGGTAGGTGTGGGGTGGGAGGTGGGGGGTGGCGGGGGGGGGGGCGGGGTAGTTGGGGTTAGTGGAGGGCGCTGGACTCCAGTGAAGGTGTGAGATCTACTCAGTGAATTGTTTCCATGTCTGTTGAAGTCGTCCATTGCAAACAGAGCACAAGAGCCAAGCTGACACATTTATCTACTTTGACTCGTCCCTCAGCTCAGGGACTCCTCCAGTTTCACCTGAGGGGGAAAAAAAGAGGTTTGGTTGTCCGGGTGCCTAATACTTACCTTGAAGTTTTCTTTGTCATGCGTCAGTGTGCATGCGTGTTTTCTTGCCTCATTTATTCTCCCTGACTCACTCCGTATGAGAGTGGCACTGTTATGTCAGAGACCCTGTTTTATTGGACTGCATGAGATGGTAAGAGGCAAAGGTAGAGGCTTGACAAAGCTGTTACATAGACAAAATCATCTATATTTGGAGCAAAACTTGACTTGACTGAGCTTATTAGCCAACTAAGTTGATCAAGATAAAGATTTAGCGTGAGGAGCCCTGCTTAAGATGGCCAGTCATGTTGTGTTTTCACCTGGAGTCATAGAGATACTGTCTTCAGGCCCCCATACTCTGACAAAGTGGCTGTTGCTTCAATCCCTGAGTCAATATTGACAGCCAGCAGGCTGGCCAGCCAGAGGAACAGCAGCAGGTTGCAGCTGTGGTGGATGGAGAGGGGAGGGAGGCTGGGGTGGATGGAGAGGGAGGCTGGGGTGGATGGAGAGGGAGGGAGGGAGGGAGGGGAGAGAAACCCCCTGGACTTTCTGGTTCACCCTGCCACACATTCCTGACTATCCCAACCCCACCAGAGAGGACAAACTTTGCTTGACAAATGTTATCAGCTACGCCAATCATTGTACAATGATGTCAGGTGTGGATTCCAAAGAAAGGGTTGAAACATACACAAATCGGCACAAACCAAGCAAACGGTAGTTTT
Organism: Plecoglossus altivelis; assembly: GCA_036571765.1. Classification (NCBI taxonomy): domain Eukaryota; kingdom Metazoa; phylum Chordata; class Actinopteri; order Osmeriformes; family Plecoglossidae; genus Plecoglossus; species Plecoglossus altivelis. The sequence continues at coordinate 5,741,926 of BROE01000005.1, read as the reverse complement.
GAACAAGAGTTTGATGATGTTGGAAGCCTCCATGTCCAGGGTGCCTCTGTTCCCCAGAACTCCAGCGAACGCCCTCTGTGAGAGCCAAGCTCAACTGGAGTCTGGAGGCTTAAGGCTGACAGAATGAATCAGTGCTGCGGTGAGCAGTCTGTCTCGGCTGGTGCCGGGAGCAGACTGTGCCTGCAGCTGTGAGGTGGGAGTGGGATGCCAAGGGGTCGCGCTGCCCCGGCAAGCAAGCTACCTCGCGCTACCTCACGGCTAAATCCTTTATGTCCAGTAGATCAGATGCAAGGGGAGATGTCTACCTCCTTCACGACTCGCATTTAAGACTCTGTGCCAGACCGATGGAGGAGGAAAAGAGAGTGAGAAAGAGAGAGAGAGAGAGCTAGGGAGAGAGGGAAAGAGAGAGGAGATGGTTTGGGAAACAGATGACGTTCACAGAGAGATGAGAGACCAGGAAGTGAGTGCTAGAAGAACAGGGAGAGCGGGAACAGTGTACTCTGCAGCCTGGCTGACGAATGGCCGTGTAACCTCAAAGCTTCTGTGATCTGACAGGATTGAACAAAAGGGAAAAAAGGGAGAAAAAACTCAATCCTTGACCACACACACACCTCTTGCAGTCATGAGAGCAAACACAGTGAAAAGACTTTCAAGTCTTGGACCGGGTTCAAGAAAAGCCCACAGAAACGCACGCCCTTGAGGACCGTGTTGACAGAGCCAACACGGTCCCTGTCAGACAGGCACTGAGGGCCGCAGCCTGACTCCCCCCCCCACCCGTAACCCCAGGCAAGGATCAGACACAGGTCATGTTTAAGAAGAAGGAGGAGCAGATAGCCTGATTTGTCATTTTCAGTGTCTTCCTGAATCCCTGAATTTGCAGGTTGATGAATTGTGTATCTGTGGGTTTGTCTGTGTGTTCGTGTGTGTTTGTGTGTGTGTGTTTGTGTGTGTGTGCATGGAAACGGGGAGGGGGGGGTCATCCATGTGATCCTGGCAACAACATCCCATTACAGCACAGCAGCTTCCACATGCTACATAGAAACCAATCTACATAGAAACCGCTGTGAAGCAATCACAGTACTTCAATCAATCAGTCGATCAATCAATCAGACCACTGATGGATTTAAGACTGATAGCCTTTAGCTTTTAGTTATCATGAAATCCTCCAAAGCCAATTGATTTGAGGAAGGTTTATCTGGGCAGAGGGGGTCAGCCAGGCAAAAGTAATCCAGCCAGAAAAGTGGATCTTAGAACGATAACAGAAACGCAGCCTTGGTTTCCTCTCAGATCGTCAATGTAGAAGCGAGTCATGATAACAGTGGCACATCCTGGATTAATAAAAGGACCTCCTAGTAAAGTTCACTTGGCAGACTTATGTAGCATGCAGGGGGTAAACAAACTGTGCTAAAAGCATGCGAACCATGTGAACCGCTCCTCCGCTCCTTTTTTTATTAAACTTTCCTTTTGTTTGTGTAGGTGTGAATAGTAGTTGCTCCCTTTCCTTTGCCCTGAGCCTAGGTAGATAGCAAACACACATATAACTACATACATTTAAACAATGCTATTGTTGAAATGGTTAAGACCGGGGTGAACATTTTGTCCACATTCTTTCCAAAGGTTAGAAATATAACTTTGGTGGGAGATGTTCAACACAAGTAAGTGCCGTGGATTATAGTGGTTGAAATGGTGTTGCTTTAAAAGGACGAGGGGGGGGGGGGGGGGGGGGTGTATAAGGACAGGCAGGAAGCGTCCTTCTGTGTGTCACAAGGAGATCTTGACAGTGGTCCGGGAGGCCACAGTGAGGGTAAGGTCCAGGTTACTCTTTGGAACAGGACATGGGTCTCTGGATCCCCCCCCCCCACGGTCCCCCCCCTCTGCTCCGTCTCATGCTGATGCCACGCAGTTTATGCCCTTTTCAGTCGGCCAGTTTCCAAACGTTCCGCTCTCTGCCCTGAACTGGAGTTTGTGTGTGTGTGGTGTGTGTGTGTGTGTCTGGAGGAGGAAGGGGGGTGGTGGGGTGAGTAAGGGGAGAAAGATCACTGACGACCTGAGTGACTGTCAGAAACGAGTTGGTTCATCACCCAGACTCACACCTTCCAGAGCCCTTGGAATGATTACATGCCATGGAACATCACAATGATTAGGCCTGGACTGGATGGACACAACTTCTTTGCCCTCTCGCGCTACAATATGGCTCTTTCAGACAAGACATACACTGTAAACACATTAAGTGAATATGTTGCTGTTTTCCCATCTCCAGTCATGTTTCATTTCACTTCTGGGGGAATAATAATTAGACAAAAACTCAGAGAGGATACTTAAAATATCTGTTGACCATGTGAAAGACTACAGTGTTGTCTAGGCAAAAACGGCTGGACACAGACATGAGCCGAGGATTTGCATAAACTTTGGTGGTCTTCTTGTTTTGCCTTGAGTCGATTTTAATATTCCACTGGAACATCCAACAGACAAGCAACAGTCTAATCAAATAGAGTTTGAGAAAATTGGAGAAATGTCGAGCGCCATTCTTGCGTTTTCATCCTGGCCCACAGTCCAGCTCTCACCAGCATCTCTGTAAAGCTCAGAAGCCTGATGACGGCGGGCAGAACTGCAGATGTGTCGAGGGAGACGCTCTGAATGGGTCCCTCGGGGCCTCATGACCAAACTCTAGGTGCCGCTGTGGAGTTTGAGATGAGGGGCCACAGTGCTGCAGATACTTGGGGCTTCCTGCTGTCCCCTTCAGGATGCTCACTGTCCCTGTTGCTTAACTCTCCCTGTGTCACTAACTCATGTGAGAATGCAATGGTTGCTCCATGTTCCATGTTACGCTCCATTGCTCAGTCCTGCTTTCACAACAGGCCTTGTGGCCTGTGTTCTGGATAAACAGTTTTTTGTGGTTTGTTATTATATTTTGTTAATGGTTGACAGATATCTAGATGAGGGCTTGTGAAAATGGAAGGATTAAGAATGTGCGCTGTGCCATCTTCTAAACATACATCTTGGGGTAACAGTGTTTTGGGGGCGGTGATTTTCAAATGCCACATTGTCACATCAATATCGTGTTTGTTTTTTTAAATACGTAAAACGTACCTTGATTCGTTCATTTGTTACTAAATGGAAATACAAGCACATGTTGTTTTATTTACTGGGATTTCTTGACTGACAAGTGTACTGGATGGTGGCCTCTGGTTTTATAACAACGAAATTCACAAAATGGTGCCAATTCACCTGCTATTCTTGTCTGCCACCACTAAAGTTTGGATATAGATTAAGCCATATACAAAGCTTGTTTTCTTATGCTTTACTCAATCCAATTGTCTAATTAAGTTTACTTTAACGCAGGAGATCACTTTAATACCTTACTGATTTGAAATGCTATTGAATTGACCTGACTAGAGATGAAATCTAAAATCCAAATCTTGGATATAAAAACATGACAGTTTCCTTAGGCGTTGGTCTGTACATTAAGCCCGACTAACTATCATTCCTATCAGCCGAACTTGTCATTTGAAGGGACAGTCTGTGGACAGTGTGTGATTTAGTTGTGACCCAATTGCTTAGCTCATAGCGTAGGGTTATCAACTCCACCCGCCCAGTACAAGATCGATGTCATTTTACACCAGTTCGAAGTGCAGGTAAAAAGGTGTGCATCTCAGACAAGCTTTACAAGACAGCGGCGCTGAGAACAATGGGAAAGATAAGAGGCGGATCGATTGCATTAGGCTACATTAGTATTTCGTGTAAGATCACGAAAGCCAACTCCTCAAGTACAACCACGACGACATAGGTGTCTCATTAACGACGCCTTGAATATTGGCCTAAGTTATGTACATTGAAATGGAAGATACTGGTAAGCATGGTTGATCTGAACCCATGAACGACCTAAGGCCATTCACAGAAGCGTATTCGCTAACTAAGTCCATAGGCCTAATGATCAACTACATTGATACTACACTGAAAGTTAGACTTAAAGTAGCCTATAATAATTATTGGCAGGCCTAACGTTATGCCTCATAAATAGTAATTAAACAAGCATTTAATATTTATTAACCCCCAATTCCCATGGTAAATATAGCTCCACAAAATAAGTCGTTCCTTATGGAACTACGTCCAATACTTTGATGTTTACTCACTTTGCTTTGCTCTCCAGAAGGTCATCGAACCTGTCCCATAATATTAGTTCAGAAAATACGGACGCGACGGCACCTGCTTGCTGCTTGCATCAAGTTTTGTGCGCAACCACAACAGTCTAAGCAAATTCAGGTTCGGACGATATGTCTCATAAGTATTCATTTTATATTTTTATATTTTCGGTGTTTACATTTTTAAAAACCCCACAAACCTAAATTTCCTTTTTTAAAATTCTATTGTTTCTCTGTTTTAAACTATGGTCTGCCCGTGACGTAAACCCAAATTAAAAACGGAAAATTTATGAAGAGGTTGTCAATCAACCAGGCCTTACATGTGTTGATATCTTTTAATAATCGATCTCTGCGAGAAATGTGAATTAACATACAATTAATGTTGTGAAAATGTTAGAATAAGAGGGCAACGACAACATAACGAAACAAAACTTAACAATAAGTCTAATAGCCTAATTATCAGTATAACAGAACAGTCTCTCCCTTTTCACCAAACTCTTTAGCATATAGTCTACGACAGAGTCCAAAGTTCATAAAAGTTTTGCTGATAACAGAACCCAATAAAAGCAACTGCGCTGCAGTGTAAACACATGTCTACCTGCCTCGCTGTCAGAGCGGCCTTCTTCTTCTTCTAAGGATTTGCATAAAAGCCCCATCAGCCAGCCCACTGCTTACCATGTTTTTATATTCCCTGCCCTCCTAAAGCATCATGGCAAATGATATCACTCTCCTCTACAGGGAAGTGAACCAGCTTCTCCAAGCAGGTGTCAGCAGTGGATAATTCAAATCAACACTGGACAGGAGAGGAAGAGAGATTTTTTTCTCCTCTCTTTCTTCTCCGCCAACTTCCCTTCCCTTTAGTTAGATTATTTGTTCGTTTTAGTTTTTTTTGATGTTCTCGAAAATGGTTTCAAAGTTGACCTCCCTTCAGCAGGAACTCCTTAGCGCCCTGTTAGATTCCGGAGTTACTAAAGATGTCCTAATCCAAGCGCTGGACGACATGGACCCTAGCCCGAACGGCTTTGGAGTTAAATTGGAGAACCTACAGATGTCTCCCCCAAGCTCAAAAATGAACGGAAACGATTCGGATTCAAAGCCGATATTCCATCAACTGACAAATGGTCACGGACCGAGTAAAATGTCTGGAGACGAGGGATCCGAGGACGGCGATGAGTTCGACACTCCGCCTATATTGAAAGAATTACAGTCGATGAATACCGAGGAAGCTGTGGAACAGCGAGCAGAAATTGACCGCATGTTAGCGTAAGTGACGACAATGTCTTTAAATGTGAAGTGTTCTTTCGACTATGCTGGGATAACTAAGTCCAACAAACTTCATCTAGGTTTAACTGTTTTGGGGTTTGGCTATTAGGTTAGGCTATTATTTTTCTGCACCGACCGTATTACTGTAGATTTGTAACCTATTAAATCAGGCGTGGTTGTATCCCATTTCAAATAGAACAGGCCTTAAAATAATTACCTAAATAACTCTGTATATTATCGCACAATTTGCTTATAATAATTAGTTGTTCACAAAATACAACTATACTGTGTATATTATTGTGAATTATAAATTAGGACAAACTAATAAACGAAAAAAAGAGAAAAGCCATGCTTATGTTTACAGATTTGAAACATCGCGCCAGTAGGCACATTTTCTAGTTACTAATTATCAACACGGGTTATTATTTCTTTAGCTATGTAAAACTCTGCGTAACACGCTCCATTTATTATTAACTCACTCCACCTCTCACAAAGATAAACACTGTAATAGTCTACAAGAAGAGAAAGGGAATTATTTGTTACAAGGCAGACCTTGTTTTATTTGTTGTCGACATATTGGTTTGTAAATGTCACCCTCTTAATAATATAGCATACAGTGTAAATTTGTGACAGTTAAAAATAGGGCCTAATAATATAGCCTAGGCCACACAAATAATAATGAAATTTATACCTTTTGGATTGGGCAAAATAATAAAATGCAACGTAGCTACAGATCAAATAGGCTGCACTTTTTGTTGTAGGCTGGGCCTATCAAAATGAAACATGGCCTACAAGATTCCAATTTTCTAACGTTTTGCCATGTACAAACACATTTTCAAAAGTTCATTCATAACTCCAAAACCGGAAGAAAATCAAAACTAACCCACGTGTAGTTAAGTTATTATTAATTTTATTCTATAAATCATCAACTGAAAGATACACAGTGGCGTATGATTAGACTGAATGGAGATCTGGTTATTCATTGTCGAAAGTTATAAACCAACATGTCTTAACCCACAGATTTAAAAGGCATTCTCCAAAACAAACAGCAGTAGATTTGTGAAGTCAATAGTCGTTTTAATCTCAGATTAGTAGGCAACATGATGGTAAGTGGGAATTTCACCGTAATATTTTAGAGTGCAAATCAGGCCGAAAATCTTCATACTGCCTTGTTTCAGTTTTTCGACTGAATGGTTCAACATTTTTACAGTCGGGTCCTTCTATTTAGGCCTTTGTCTTAAACCTGAATTTGCTAATAATAGTCATATATATATATTTTTATATAGTTAGTTCTACTAAAATGAAACTTGATCGATTGCCGTTTTTCCTACGATTAGGCCTCCTGAAATTAAATCTGATACCGTGGTTCGCCTATATTTACGTCATTTAATGTCATTTTGTTTAACTGAACAAATTATAAATTGGAACTTTTCGAATGTCTCGAGAAATTACAGAAATTAATAAACGGATAAATGGCATACGCTAATTGGTAATAACTCGTCTGTAGCCTAAATTAAATGTTTTCCTTTGACTGTTCCCGACCAATCAGCACATTTTATATTATGATTATGACTTTAACACATTTCGCGTACTTTTAAAATAACTTTTCTAGAGATTTTTTGTGCTCAGCCGAGTACAATCCTAACATACAATAGAAGCAAATTGAAGTGGAATAATAAGTAGGCCGGACAGTCGATCAGTGTTTATGCAGTATTTTCTAGTTTCGGAACTTTGTTCCGAAATCTCCTTGTTGGATTGCACCAGCTCAATCAGTTGGTGTAACCTTTGAAAGTATTTACAGCCTATTGAATACAATGATTAACGGTCGTTTATTAGGGTGCTTAACAGTTGCTCCTACAAGTCTTTAAACTTGGGGCCTTACGAAACAGAAAAAAAACTTAACTCCGATGTCACAGAGGAAAACATGGAACCGTTTTCCAAGTTCACTGGGTTGGTATGCTATATCATATCAGATACGAAACATATGTCTTATCAGATATGAAACGTATTTCCTTTATGTTACACCTAGTGAGGACCCATGGCGTGCAGCCCGAACGATCAAAGGCTACATGCAACAGCACAACATCCCTCAGCGCGAGGTAGTGGATGTCACGGGACTGAACCAGTCTCACCTCTCGCAGCATCTCAACAAAGGCACGCCGATGAAAACCCAGAAAAGAATGGCACTCTACACCTGGTATGTCAGGAAACAGCGAGAAATTCTCAGACGTAAGTAAATATTTATCTCACAATTTTCTATATGGTTAAAGGTTGAGGTTCCTAACAAATCGCACTTACAATGATATAAAGCGTAATTAATTAATTAAAACAGAGAAAATGTGTACACATATTTATACGCAGAAAAGGTTTCATTAACTATAACATAATATTTTGGTAACCTCTAAACCCTCGAAAATGATGGTCACATGAACCAAGATCTGTATAATTTTTATTAGCGCAATCAAGTCAATTATGCATATCAGGTTTATTTAATTGTGTACAGTCGGAGTACACTCATGTCAACACAGTGTGCATTATGTAAGCCTTATCTGCCTTCCTCTATGTATTCTATACCATCAAATGTACCCTATCTTATTTTTCAGAATTCAACCAGGCAGTGCAAGGTTCTGGAAACAATATGACAGAGAAAGGCAATCCGGATCAGGTTATGTATTTCTTCCCAGAGTTTAACACGCCTGGTCAGACTATGGGGCAGTCCAGTGAGGAGGTGGGCTCTGAACCGTCCTGCAAGAAAATGAGACGCAACCGTTTCAAATGGGGGCCTGCATCCCAGCAAATCCTGTACCAGGCTTACGAACGCCAGAAGAACCCCAGCAAAGAGGAGAGAGAGGCCTTGGTGGAGGAATGCAACAGGTAGATTATGTGGGAACATCTTAAAGGTCGCCCCTTAATCCGCTCCTAACTGAATACAAAAAACGACCCATTATTACGTCATCCTGACCGCACTCGGCAAAGTCATTTGTATTAGTGTTTGATGCTGTATTATTCGTTTGAGTTTTAATTAAATAAACAATATTCCCATCTGCTCTTCCAGGGCCGAGTGCCTTCAGAGAGGCGTGTCTCCGTCCAAGGCTCACGGCCTGGGCTCTAACCTGGTCACTGAGGTGCGTGTTTACAACTGGTTCGCCAACCGGCGGAAGGAAGAGGCTTTCCGCCAGAAGCTGGCCATGGACGCCTACAGCGGGCCGACCCACGGCCTAAACTCCCTCATGGCCCACAGCTCTCCACACCACCCGCAGAATAGCGCTTCTCCACCTAGTAAGATACTTGGTCACTTTGCCGCACTATGGAAACAGCCCCTGTCACATACCAGCTCCCTATTTGGGTGTGCTTTGCATGTTCCCTGCGCAGAAATGAGGATCGAGTCCATCGTTTAGTTTGAATTGTACGGTTCTGGGATTGAATCTGCTCTGGTCCCGGCCGAACGTTGTCAAAATAACTATTTTCCCCTAATGCGTCAGTTGTAAGGGAACTGAGCGGCACAGTTGATGAGACGAGAGAAAGGAGAGCGAGGCCGGGTGATCAATGAGAGAGCTGAGCAAATGCCATTGTTATTCTGATCTTTGAAGACGCGCTGAGAACAATCCACATTGTACCTGCAATCTCCACTCCAAAGTCAGCAGGCAGGAACGTGGTACAAAGCGCAGTAGTCTTGTGACAGGCTAGGGTCAGGATGAGGTCAGGGGGGATCTGGCCCTGTGGCCCCACCGATTTTGTTTAGTTCCACCATGGGCTCACTCTGTTCAGGTAGGGCACTGTTGACTTTCTTCACAATCTCAAAGTTACTGAACCCAGAACAAGGAAATGTAGCATCCAAGTGATCTTTTGACCTCAAATTGTTGTTTCTTGAGACTGTTGTTTGAGCAAACTACCTTGAGCGTTCGACATAAAACCAAGCAGGTACTTGGACGTAGCACTATCCACACACCACCATAAAATTAATGATTTGGGAGGCTAAATCGAAGTCAATTGTTGTCCTTTCATGTCAGAGCACGAGGTCGACCTTGCGGAGACGACCAAGCGTTTGTCGTGACTTCCTAGTTACGGGCTGTAGCGGTCCCATTAGTGGATGGTCTGTTTGCCTGTGTTCCCCCCCACCCCACCCCAACACACCTGACCAGGCAACGACCTCAGGTTGGAGAGCCAGGAAGGTCACCGATTGGCCTGTTATGGCGGAGAGGGAGGGAAGTTGCTTGTGAGGCTATAGGGTCAGGCAGAAGATCCTCTGCTCTCGCTGGAACCGGGTTTCCCTGCTTACAAGGTGTCCTGCTGGCAACATCAGCTGTTTTTCAGTGTCGGCCTCTGGCCTGACAATAACCTCTCCACGGGCCCTCCATCGCGTTGCCAGGGCACGGCCTGTATTATGCATGGTTAATGGACAATTAAAATCCCTGGCTGCTACATCTCCACAGTCTTTGATAAGGAGCTCCCCTGACTTCTCCTCTCTATAGCCTGGCCTGGAGGGGGGCTGTATTGTCTGCGGCGTATTAGAAGACTGCAGTGACTGTAGCCTGGGTTCATTTATCTCCGCTGGGGCTTGGGGAGGGACTGTTTTTTAAAGCCTCCCCCCCACCCCCCTCCCTCCCTCCCTCCCTGCCGCCTCCCTCTCTCACCTTTATGGCCGTCAGTATTGTGGCGGAGGCTGGGCGCAGACCCCACCAGCAGGAGCTGTCCTGTGGTATTGGTTCTTTTCTGGCCAGACAGGACTGATGAGTCCCTCTATGCTGGGGCTGTATAGAGAGCAGGGGAACCCCCCCACCCCCCACCCTCCCCATTCCCAGCCTCTCTAGCCTGGGTATGTGACGAGGTCAGCGCTGGGTCAGGGTCTCTCCTTCCATAAATTTGTATCGATCGAGGTTCGATTGGTTCGTCGCCGCGGCAGAGACAGGCAGCGCTTGTTTTTGGAATACTGAACGGCTGCCTTTAAGTCAGATAGGAGGAGAACCAAAATGAAAACTCGTTTTGTGATTTTTCATCGGCTGAGGGATTGCTTCTATTTGTGAGTAAATGAACGTGCTGAGCCAAGTGTTTTAATGGAAAAGATAAGAGGCGGCCACTTGAATTCAGCAAACAAGCAGCCAACGTGACGTATGTGTGTGTTTATGAACGGGCTGGCAGACAGAAAGAAATTCTCATTGGAGAAATGAGGGCAGTGCTGGACAGAATGTGTTGGTTGATCTAAGAGCACAGCAGGGTAAAGCTGGTTCCTTGATCTTACACTGAACATGAGGGATGGTATCTCTTAATTGTTGCCTTTAATCAATGTATTGACTATTTTTGTTGACTTTCTTTCCATTGCAAGACGATTTTATTTACGGCTTCCCTCATCAAAGCTGACCAGCAACCTTGAAACCAATGTTAATCAGCAAAGACAATCCAGACAGAATAACATTTTATTTTACCAAAAGTACCCAAAAAATAAAATTCAGTGATAAGCCACATTTCTGATTGGTGGTTTTAAAGATACAAAAGTGCTGATTTAGTGAGTGTGTAAGCAAGGTGTCGTTTCCCTGTGTCAGCCCTGTGCAATGCTCCCTCTCCCCCTCTCTCTCTCTCTCTCTCTCTCTCCCTCTCTCTCTCTCTCTCACACTCTCCCTCTCTCTCTCTCTGTCTCTCTCTCTCTCTCTCTCTCTCTCTCTCTCCCTCCCTCTCTCTCTCGCTCCAAGGCCCTGACAGGCACAAAGGGACAGAAACGTCCTGTAGAGACCCTGGAGGTCTTACATATGCACCATGTTCACAATGAACCTTGCCTGAGGATGGGGAGAGAAGCTTTGATTTGACATGGTTCTCACAGAGAGCTGGGGCCTTATCCAACCTGCTGCACTCTCCAACTACCACTCCCCTTCCAAAGTTCTCGCCCTCCCCCTTGCTCTCTTAAAGAACACTCTCCTGTTCAAAACGAGTTCAAAACGAACTCGCTGTCGCTCGGACGTCTGCATGCCGCATTCATTCAACTCATCAATTGAATGTATTTTCCAAGGATAATCCCCAACGTCAGTATTTGAGGATTAGCTGTGATTCACAGGCATCGCTGCTCCTCCTCTCCTACGTTTGTGGGGATCCTCTGGTTGTACAAAACCCTTCCTCCTCGCTCCAGCTGGCCTAGATATGGCCCCCTCCCCGCCCTCAGCTTCAGACAAGACGGGAGAGGGCTTCCTGGCTGACAGTGGGGTTCCCTGCAGCCAGAGTTACTGCTGGCCACTGGGAGACTGTCCTAAATAGCATCCGTCTCCCCTTGACACTTTTAAAGGTGGCCCAGTTCAGGGATTACTGCCTGTTTATGAGTTCTCAGCCATTGTTTGGCCGTGGGGTCATAGGTCTGGGTGGAGTGTTTTATTGTTTTGTACCAGTGTTTACAAGGCACGGAGTGCTATGGGGCCGCTAGTATGTTTCTGAAAACAATATGAGGTCTGTAGTCCTCTTGTGGTCACCACAGGATGGATGATGTGCGATCCATCGAGGGTCTGTCTGTCTTTTTCGTCTTTAGACGTGGAAAAAGAAACCTGCCCGTCATTTTCAAGCCGATGTTTTAACCCTTGTGCTGCCTTTGGGTCATTGTGATTCACCTTTTGTATCCCAATGGTGGGTCACAGTGGCATGAAGGCAGAATCAGGGTTTATTTAATTATAATGACATTTGTTCTGTTTTCTTTTGAGACGACTCGGTACCGCTTCTTGCTGTCGTTTATTGCCTTGCAAACGGAGCGCTGTGTCTGCTGAGACTGCTGGGTGTGGGTCAGGGACAGAGGCAGGGACAGGGACAGAGTCAGGGACAGAGACAGGGACAGAGTCAGGGACAGAGTCAGGGACAGGCACAGAGACAGGGACAGAGTCAGGGACAGGCACAGAGACAGGGACAGAGTCAGGGACAGGCACAGAGTCAGGGACAGAGTCAGGGACAGAGTCAGGGACAGGGACAAAGAGCTCTGGAGACGATCTCAGGTCTGAGAGCAAACAGAGCCTGTCTCCCCATGGCCAGGACAAGCCACGCAGACAGGGACAGAGACAGGGACGCAACCAGTGACGGACACAGGGACAAAGGCAGGGACAGAGACAGGGACAGAAACAGGGACGCAGACATGGACAGGGACAGGGACAGAGACAGGGACAGAGACAGGGACAGGAACTCAGACAGGGACAGAGACGTGGACCCTCAACAGGAGGGTCTCTCTGTGAAGGGCTGAGGCGACAGGATAAGAATGTGTTTGACATTGTTTGTAATTGCGTAATGTTTGCACTGTTGGTATCAGAAGGGGGCTAGGATGGGCAAACATGCATTTGATAGGTGGTAGACAGGCATTCCTGAGCCTCACCTGTGGAGGAGAGAGACAGAGGGGTCTAGACGCATGGGGCCATGGGGGGGGGGGGGGGGGGGGGGGGGCTCTTAAGTGATGTCACAGAATGCCTTGTCAGGACAGTCAAGGTGCTGGATGTAACCACATTCCTTAAGGATGACCACCGTGCCACTGGCGAACTTTCACTTCCTAGTTTGCTGTCCCACCAACACGGTACCCATGAGCTCAGAAAGTCTGGCCAGGGGGGCGGTGGCATTGTGTGTGTGTACACACCGGGTGGCCTTGGCTGAGCTGTCCCGATAGCAGCGGTGGAGGGGTCAGTGTGTTTGTTTACTCTGGTTTCCAGTCAAAGAGCAGGTGAATGTGACGGCACAGAGCAAGACAGCCGCTGTCCTTCCCGGAAAGGCCCGCCCATCTTCCTGCCCTATAAACTATACCCCCACTACAGTTGTTGCAAGCCACAAAAAAACACCCCAGAATCTAATCTTTCTCTCTCTCCCCCCCCCCCCCCCCCTCCCCCACTTCCTACTTCCTGCCCTCCAGTGCGTTACAGCCAGGGACCTGGCGAAGTCAGCTCCTCGACGACCATCAATCACCACGGCAGCGCCATGGCAACCAGTCAATCGGTGTTACAGCAGGTGTCTCCGGCTGGCTTGGACCCCAGCCACAGTCTGCTGTCACCTGACGCCAAGATGGTGAGTGAGCACACCTGGGGCCCTCCTGGCTTCAGATTAGATAAGGCCCAGGCCCTGCGGTTAGCCTAGACATACAAAGCAGGTTCCTGAGTCCATGCTCCCATGGTCCTGTCAGCAGGATCCAACAATAAGAGCATTGTGCTTCCCTGTGTGGAAGGTGCTGGTTAGGCCTTGACTGAGCACACGGGCCTGCAGTTCAGCCTTCCCCCAGCATGGGCCCGGCTCGTCAACAGTTCAGCCAATAAACCTGACAGAGAAACATTCTGCTCTTATTGATTAAATGCCCGGTAACAAGGGGGCAGAGCTGAGAGCGTTGTCTGCTCTGCTAGGGGATGTGATGACCAGCCCAGCTCATGCTAAGTAGCTTTGCCTGCCTTCAGCAAAGGGAAACAACTCCCACCCCCCCCCCCCCCCCCCAACCCCCTCGCCTTGTTTCAATATTTGATCGGTGAAAGCGAAACCTGCGTGTGGAGACATCAAACCGCACAAAAACAATTCAGTGGTGCACACCGACAGTAGCGGAATGAACCTTTGAATAGAATCTCCTAGTTAACATGTGGGGATTCTGGTGGTTGAGAGGGAGGTAGCTTTTGGTGCGGAGCTGGTCAGGCCTGGCATGTTATCTCTCAGCCCAGACGACAGCCTCCCCTGTCCCCTGTCACTCTTCTCTGACCAGGCTGTAGTCCATTAGGACTACAGGTGGAATGGTGGAAGGATTCCCGTCAAGATACTCATTGGGCTCCTGGATCGGACCCCACCTGTTGAACGGTCAAAATATTTAGAACAGCTTGCTGAAGGAACATGGATGTGTGCATCTGTAGGCACTATGCATACTGTACTGTGTGTGTGTGTGTGTGTGGTGCGTTTCAGCTTGTACACTTGCACGGGCATGAAAACACACACTAGCACACAAAGCTGTGCTCAATGTATGTTTTATCGCTTTCCAATTTTTTTCTTCCTTATCAGTATTTGCTAGTGCAGATGACTGTAGTAACGAAGGCACAATATCACACAAAAGCCCCATAGCTGAGTCAACATTCATGTTGTGACCTGCTTTGCTGAGAACTTATAGTTTCACTTCCAAAAGACAATTTGGCATCTACATGCAACTCCATGCTCAGACTTAAGAGTGAATGGCGATAACTCAGAGTTCATGCTCATATTATGCTTACTGTTAATTCTACAAAACAAGCTCCATATCTAAGTTTTACCACTAAATATGTTGGTGTTTGTCTCTCTCTCACACTCTCTCTCTGTCTCTCTCTCTTTCTCTCTCTCTCTCTCTCTCTCCCTCTCTCTCTCCCTCTCTCTCTCCCTCTCCAGATCTCAGTGTCGGGTGGAGGTTTGCCCCCAGTGAGCACGCTCACTAACATCCACAGTTCCCACCACTCCCACCAGCAGACACAGAACCTCATCATGCCCCTCATGGCCATAGCACAAAGTGAGTCAGCCGTTTTACTTCCTGGTTCAAGGGCCCTATTTGATGCCTGAACAGCCACCGAACAGCCATTCTTTCCCATGCTTAGAGGGAGATCAGTCATGTGCCGCTCTCTTCACTAGTCACATATGAAATGCCAATACCAGGACAATAGCATCGTTTTGCGTTTCACAACGCTCATACACTCAGCTGTTATCCTGCCTGCGTGTGATTTCCGCGTTGGCGGTTAGACTTAACTTGAACTAACGTCTGTCCCTCTGCGCCCCAGGTATGAACACATCGCAGTCCCAGTCGGTGCCGGTGATCAACAGCGTGGCGGGGAGCCTGGCGGCGCTGCAGCCTATCCAGTACAGCCCGCACCAGCAGGGCCTCATGCAGCAGTCTCCCAGCCACATGAGTCAGCAGCCCTTCATGGCCACCGTCACACACTCACACAGTTAGTACCATCGCTGTCTCTCTTCCTGAAACTGTAGCACCAGGGGTCCTGTCTGCTCAGCAAAGCTGCTCCCCTTGAGCGGTGGTAGTCTGAGGAGGAATGGGGGTCGGGTAGGAGCTCTCATATCATGTGATGTGCTTTCACTTGGGAAACTGTTTCGATATACACTATCAATCAAACGTTGGGACACACAATCCCATTCAAATTAATGGGACAATATGTCTCAACTTTTGACTAGTAGTGTATGTTGTTAATGCATTGATAGGATACTCTATTTATTTTCAACACTATGAATGATTAAGAAAGCACCCATTGACCGTGTGTGTGTGTTTGTGTGTGTGTGTGTCTGCAGTGTACCCCCACAAGCAGGAGCCTCCACAGTACTCCCACCCCTCTCGCTTCTCCTCGGCCATGGTGGTCACGGACGCCAACAGCTTGAGCACCCTCAGCTCCATGTCCTCCAGTAAACAGGTGAGTGGAGCCCACAGAGCAGCTCTCCCTAACTCTGGCCTGCAGCCGCTCTACATCTCCAATGATTTCCCTCTGCCTTTCCGGCCGCCTGCGTGGTATTTGTAGCAGCATGTTATCTAGGCGTCAGATGGCATCTGCAATATTTACTGGGAGATTTTGAACAACGTTGAACAGCAGCAGTTTAACAAACACAAGATCAGAATTTGCGGTTAACCAAGCAATATACATTTTTGCAGATGCGTTAGCTAGATTGTTAGCCAGATTGGAGTTGACCCTATGTTTTGTAACGCTTTACACTGCACAGTTTTTTTTGACAAGATCTCCCATAAGAGATTTATGTATTGAGATGAATCCATTTGTGCCTAATCTACTAACACATTGCATCTTGCACAACTCAATCATCCTATTCCCAGGAACAATACAATCTGAGCACACTCTAACCTTATGATAAGATCAGGACAGATAGACAGGTGTGTGCACGTGTGTCTGTGCGGGCGTGTGTTCTGACTGTGTGTTGACCTGTTTAATCCCTGTCACATTAGGATTCTCCAGTAAACAAGATGGTGCAACTAGGGGGGCTCTCCTGGGTAAATACGACTTTATTAGTAACAGTTCTTACAGTCACTTAGCTTGGTGTTGCGACTGACCTTCACATGCGCCACAAATGGTCAAATACAATCTTTCCATGCGGCGTATCCCCACGCCTACAAGCAAAGTAAACGGCTGCCAATGGGGTTTTTTCCGTTTAAAATAAAAAACGTTTGGGTGATATCACGGTCTCGCGCAGCAGTGTGGGGCATAGCGCACATACTTGGCTGATGAAATTACAACAGAAGATTCCCTAGACGTAATAGTGGAAGGTTTAAACAGCTGTCTTTTTTCCGGTTGACTCTTGGTGCTCAGTCTGACCCCGCGCATCCCAAATGCTTTTGTCAGAGCATGTGGACCGCAAATCTCAATCAGTGGGCCAAGCGGGTGTATGGATACTCCTCCGAATTCCTATTTCCTTTGAAAGACCCGACCAATCAATCACCTGTGCCCTCAGCCAGAACGCTGCTTGATTAACGATGCCTCCTTTCGCTTTCCTCTCCCTTGGTGAGAGAGTGGCTCTCCCTGGCTTGGCAGATCAGGAAATGAACCCCAACTGTTAATCAAAGGTTGTGGAAGCTCGTGCCCTGCTGGCCAGGTCTGCTTCCCGGATCCAGACAAGGGTGGGGGGGGGGGGTTTACAGTAATTACAGCTCTTCCCCTATCCTACTTCTCCCTGCTCTCGGTGATCGCTCTAGCCTGAAATGCCGTCCTGCTCGCTGCTTTCACACGCTCAACTTCCCACGTTGAGGAACAGGGCTCTCACGCCGCGACATGGCCGCTGAACGGCTGACCGGCTAAAAAAAAAAAAAAAAAAAATGTCCTCGGAATAGCTGGCCCAGTTTCCCTGCTTTAGTTCACGCTCAGATCAGGATTGACTCTGTAGATTGTGTAAATAGATATAGGAGGGTTACTGCTTCATTTGTTTTGCTGTGGTATTAGAGTATAAACACTCCTCCTCTCCTTGCTATTTCAGTTTGAGTCCATTTTCTCAGGTTATGGCTGAGGCCTTTATTGAAAGGCATGCTCTGAAAAGCCAGCGTTTAGAGAGCAATTAGCCAATGGGCTCTCCTAGTCTCTCTCTTATCAGGCCTGTGTTTGGCCTAGGTAGTGTAGACAGAGGGCAGGAGGGTCTTTTCATGACACAACCGACATGGCCAGGCTTTATAACTTGTTTACTGAAGACCCCCCCCCCACACACACACACACATACACATACACACACAACCACCACCGCCCCTGCCCCCCTACAAGCAACCCCCTGCCCCGACCACACCCACCCCCCCGTTTAAAACCCACCTCCATTTAGAGCCCCGTGTCTAATGACTGGGGTCTTAGCAGGTCCACCTTTATCAGGTGAGGCTGTTTGTCCACGGGGTCGTCCCAAGGTCAGCAGCCTCCACCCCTTCCGAGAAACGGAAAAAATAAATTCCACAAACATTTTGAAAAAGGCTGTTTCTATGGCAACACAGCCCTCCAGTGAGAGTGGAACGAGGATAAGGAATGTATTTGGTCAGGTGTGGCACACAAAGGTGCAGGGAGGACTCGTTTAGTGTTGGTGATTTTAGCCAATCTCCCACCTGGAGGAAATACTTCTCAATATCACACAACAGTGCACCTTCACAACCACTAGATACAATTTTCCCCCTGTTTCCTGTTTTGTTGGACTAAGTGGTTTGTTTGCTTGAGTGACGTTGCCTCTCTGACGTGGTGTTCTCTCTCTCCTTCTGCAGTGTCCACTTCAAGCCTGGTGAGGTTGCACACCTGACTTCCTTGGTGCCTAGCAACAGGAGCTCCGTTTTCCACCCTCTCTCTGTGGTAACCGTGACAACTCCTAATAACTGGCAGCACACGCACTGGACGATGAGTCAATAAATCAAGCGTGGTGGTGGCGGGCAGGAAAGTGCCGGCAAAGAGACAGAGAAACGAACGCTGCAGATCTGGAGTCAGTCAGAAGGAGACCCAGCAGGAGTTCTTGGCATAAACACAGATGATCAACAAGGAGATGATTTCTTTCTTTTTTTTAAAACACAATCTTTGAAAAACAGTATTCATGGCTCTACTTTTCATTGAAAATTGTACATAGAATGACATTCCTCGGTTTTTAGCTGTTGTTGTTGTTGCCCGCGGCCAATCATTTGCGACGATCACCACAGAACAAAGCAAATGAAGCTGGTCCTACAGCCTGTGTCCTGTGGCCTGCGTCACCAGAGGACAGGGACAGAGACCCTGGTATGCAAGTGATACCATGTGATCAAGAGACAAGGTTGCACAGAAGCTGAGCTGATATACTTCTGTCTGTCTGCATGTGGCAGGACTCTGTTACAGACAGCGGGGTCAATTCTTTCCAAGTGCCTGGACTCACCACCATATGTTTCTGTCTCCACTGAAATGATCCACATTTTTAACTGCGTCCTATCCATAGCTGAGCACACTAGCGGAACTGTTTGACAATCATATTTTCCTTGTTTGAAAACAATTGTATTGATTTTGTAGATAGATATTTCATATACCTGTTCTGTTTCAAGTCTTCCATTCATTGTTTTTATATAAATATATATATATATATATTTCTTTTCTGTGCAGCATTTCCTGCTGTTTTATAGTCTGAAGGATTTGTCACGAAATGTTTGTAATTTCTAATGTAAACTGTGATTGAGACATTTGACAATCTTTGGAATACTTTGAAGGATTATGAAATGTGACTAGACTTCCTCTAGTTCAGTCCAAACCCTGTAAATATCTACTTAAACAACCAACTGTTGTCACACAGAAATGAGGGTGATTGCAAATACGTCTCAGCATGTACACAAGCTGCAATACACCCACATGCACCTGTTTCACCCTTTATCAGGGTACATGTTTTAAAGTCTGCCTGCCATGTTTAATGAACTTCACCTTGTAAAATAACTGTCACGTTGTCCTTGTGTGCCTTGAAACCCAGTCCTAATTCCAGTCCTAATTCCAGTCCTATTCCCAGTCCTAATTCCAGTTCTAATCCTGGTCCTAATCCCAGCCCTAATTCCAGTCCTAATCCCAGGACGCAGGTCCAAACTACCGTCCCATCACGCCATGCTCGGTTCAAATGGATTCCTCACCTCCCACATCCTCAATTCCCTCAGACGTCCAACATGTCAGAGTAAAAAATCGAATGGTGAAATAATTTGATTTGTATTCTTGGCTACTCTCATCATAAATCATCGAGGGACCCCCCTCCACCCCACCTGTCATTGTGAAAATATTTACAAGTATTTGTAAGCAAAACATTGATATTGGTCCAGAATATTGTTAAGGGGCGAAAGAAGGAGGAGGACTATGTTGTGACAGCGGCTGTTGGAATCAGGCTGGATTCCACGGAGGTTAGGAAAGGTTTTGGGAGACAATCCCACTATCAGGGTGGGAGGCGTGAGCCAAGCAGCGTGAGACTCTCTCCACACACCTTGGGTTGACTTTGTTTTGGGGTGGGGGCATGGTGCTATGGGTACTATTCATTTCACATCAGACACTTTCTAACTGCACTGTCAGTGTGATGTTAAAATTGTATTTGTTTAAGTTTTGAAGACTGGTTGATTTAGCTCGATTGTCAAACATTCCCAATTTAAACTGTACCATCTTGCTTGTGTTCTTACCAAGGTTTAGGCTTTTTCAAACTCTTTTCCAATAGGTCATTATATTATTGTTGTTTTGTTATTATTTTTGTCAGTCTGTTATGAATATGCCCTCTGCTGACTGAATGGAGAGCAGGCAAAACTATCCCAAATTCAAACTTCTAGAGAACCAGATGGCTGTGGATGTGATTTTTCTCTCTCGGTGTATTATTTTTGTATAAAATGGAAATCAATCTTTTAAATCATTATTTATACTTTCTGAGAAAATGTTGATATTACAAGTAAAGCTTTTTTTCCAAAACAATTAAGTTTGGTCAAAACCTTTCTGTTCTTAGTGTGAGCCTGCTGTACAAAATGTCAAATATTCTCTGGGAATGCAAAGTGTGTAACCTTTGTAATATCAGCTTACTAACTAATCAAACACCTCCAAAGTCCCTGAAGGTGAATTCCTTCCAAGTCAAAACAAACCTTCTAATGTGATACAGGAAGTCCATAATGTCACCTTCAGACCTGCCTAGTTTCTTATGACGAGTGTGACAGGAATGTACTTCTATTGACCAGATGACCACACACCCCTCCATGCCTTTCCATGACTGTTTATTTAGCCAATCTGATGGACACGCTGCATACCCAGGGGAACAAAGCGCTGTGTGTGTGTGTGTGCTTGTGTGTCCGTGTGTGTGTGCTTGTGTGTCCGTGTGTGTGTGCTTGTGTGTCCGTGTTTGTGCTTGTGTGTCCGTGTTTGTGCTTGTGTGTCCGTGTGTGTGTGAGCATGTGTGTGTCAGTGTGTGTGTGTGTGAGTGTGTGTGAGCGTGTGTGCGAAATGAAACGAAAGGAGAGGGAGAAAGAAAGACTGAGTGTGTGTGTGAGTGAGTGCATGTTTGTGTGTTTACTTGTCAGAGAGAACAATGTGCAACAAGATGCACGTAACCCTGAAAATATAGTGAAAGTGTTTATGACACGCTACAAAGATTTGTGGTATTGCTGTGCGATAAGAGAATGTATCCTTTGAAGTTTATGGATATAAAGGTCTGTTTCTGCCATAAGTCACCTGGGCTGAGCAGGCAACGCTTGTTGCAATAAAGTGCGTTTAAAATGAAGGTTTGTTGAACCTTGGTGATATGTCAGACACCAGTGCGACTGAACAAATCAACATGGTGTGCAGTGTGACAGTAATAGTGGCGGAAAGTGGGGATTAAGATCGGAGTCGCCCCGTCTAACTTTGACCATCTGGGTCAAAGTTCTGGGTGGTTGTTTGGCACAGTTGGCAGGTGAAAACACTGCTCATTATCTGTTAGGTTCACGTAGGAATATCTAAACATGTGATGGGTAATGGCTGAAAGTGAAGCTATGTATGTCTCCCTGAAAGACCATCATGTAACAACACGTGATCCTGCTCAATTCACACTCTAAAAGTGAAGCTGTTGGCATTTTCATGCTTCGTTCAAATAAAACAGTAGAGAGGTTACAAAAAGATTCAGCGATCTACGATTATAACAACAGCCATGGCGACGTAACTGGTAAATGGCCGATGATACTATGGCCCTTCCTGGTCATCCTGGGCCTGCAGGACCTGAGAGACCCCCGAGAGCAATTGAAGAGACCCCCTGCTGAGGGTACCCTTGTCATCCAATGATGTCACTGTGTTTGCTTATCAATGAGGCCTTT
Source organism: Plecoglossus altivelis (assembly GCA_036571765.1). NCBI lineage: Eukaryota > Metazoa > Chordata > Actinopteri > Osmeriformes > Plecoglossidae > Plecoglossus > Plecoglossus altivelis. The sequence continues at coordinate 5,720,302 of BROE01000005.1, read as the reverse complement.
GATATTGGGCCCGGGGAGCCTCCAAAGGTCTTACCTCTACTTTTCTTTATTTTTTACTACTGTTCTCTGAAAGAACCTCGAGTCTTGAATGAAACGCTGCTTGGCTCATTTGCATCTCTTTGGAAGCCATTTCACACTGACACATAATAGTTTATTCCTCTAACATGTTTACTAGGTGGAAATGGATGGAAATTTCAGCTCATAAACGACACATTGAGCCAGATAATCTATTATCTTTGAATCGTTGGTGTGGATTTTTGAATTGTTGAATCAACAACAGTGTTTGCGTTGTGACTCTGTAAAAAAAAAAAAGACTAATTGGAGGATTTATAATAGTTTGATAACTCTCCATATCCCTCAACCATCAATGGCTGAATCGTGCATTCATTTTATAAATAAATGATATATGGCTGGGATTTTTCTTCGTGTTGTCATCATGTGCTAGTGTTTATGTCTGTTTGATTTTCATTCATCCACTTGACAAATGGAGTCATATTAAATCCTTTTACAGCGCTGACTTTGTGTCTTTTGTGTCTTTGTCTGTTGCAGCCAAGCCATTACAACTTTATGACCCTCGCAGATTTGTACTATTCATCCGGTTGTGTGACAACAAAAAGGAAAACACAGAGAAGAGATGGGCCACTTATCAGGTATAAATGATGGATATCAACCACTTCCACTCGCACCACAGGTCCGGCATTTTCACGTCAACGTGTGCATCCGTGGTTGCGAAACGTTAGAGACTGAAAGTTGGAGGGCAGGATTTTGATGTGGGGGAATGTTCCGTGTTAATCCACGGTGATAGATGGACGGCCGTTTGTCCAGCTTCAGAGGGACTTCCAGAGGTCAGTCAGAGGACCGAACGGGACACGCGGGCAACAGAGGGGGACTGACAAAGGGACAGAAAAGGGAAGCTGCAGGGTGAATGTGGCCGTGTGTTTAGCAGTCCGAGGAGAATGGGTACTACATCAACTCCAGCTGGGGCCCGTGGGGTTAATGGGTAAGGGTGCCCAGCAGGGGTCAGAGGTCAAGAAGCCACTCTCTGCCAGGACTAATTGGTTACTCAGGCCAACCTTCTACAGAGAAACACATACACATGTATGGAGCTGCTTTGATAGAGGAGTCCTCCGTCAAAGGCCTTGATCTTACAGAGAGTCTTCTGTTGTGCCTGGGTTTAACAATCGCCTCTCTTCACTGTACGTTGGCTGCATTACCCCCAACAGGGATTCTGGTGGGGACGACCAGATAGGAGGGCTGGGATTTGAAAAGACGGCTATCATAGCGGCTTTTGACCTCCCTTCGATCGTATATTTTCACACGTTTACTACGCATTTAGTTATCTGACTGACTGAAGTTATCGCCAAAGATTCATGTCAGAAGAAGAGATAGTTAAGTAATTGTGCCACATGTATGGCTTCAGCGTACAAGTGTATTTGCCAGTGAACCATACTAAATGAAAAAGCAATTTGAAAAGGAAACACAAGGGGCTCAATGATCACATCCAGCCAGTACGAATAGTGTAGAACAAATCATAATTCCACACAAACAATGACAACAGTTTGTCATGAGAACGAGGATGACACAAAAGCCAGAAACTAAAAACACACAGAAAATGCATGCCAATACAAGAGTATTCACTTGTATTATTTAGCGGGTCGTAAATTATCCACTGCGATAGATGACTTTTGTAAAGCCTAAATGAGCAGTCAAACTGAGTTCTCCTTTCACTGTCCAAGGGAATCAATCTTACAAGCAGGCCATCTGAGGAATAAGGCAGAATGAGAAAGAAGCTGCTATTTGCCCTTTGTTCCTAAATGGGAGTAAATGAGATGTGGGGCTTCTTGTCCTTTAACATAGGAGACGGATCGTACCCAGTACAGAGGAATCTTGACAGATCACTGTTGCCATGCTGATGCTGTCACTGACCTGGTGCTGAAGGGGTTAATGATTTATGGAAGGTGGTGGGATGCCCAGAGTGTCGACTTGGGGTTAATGTTCACCTCTGTGCCTGGGCCACCTCTGGGGGCCTGCCCACCACCAGGCAAGAGCCACCATCGGGGGACCCAGCCCACTCAGCAGGCCCCCAGCCAAACTCATCTCCCCCAGCAGGGTGGGAGACCCACGCTCTTCAACACTCCTGAATGGATTCAAAGGGATCTGGAGGAGGGTCTGGGAGACTGATGAGGTCTTCTGGCTATTTAGGAGGTGCAAAACCACATAACTTTCAATCTCACTAATAGAATGAACAGTTGAATTTGGAGAAGTACAGAACAATAGTCTCAGTGTTTTGTGCTATCGCAGTCAAATATATTCATTGAAATACTACTAGTTGTAACGAACCACACTGAAGACACAATTGAACTCTTTTAATGGACGGCACAACTGCAAGGATCAACCGTCTTATGCTAATTGGTCATCCCGGTCTAAGTAGCCTACTGGACAAATCGTACACATTGAAAACATAACGTATGAATGCAGCGATTCCTGGCCGGTGACAAGACTGTAATGGCAACAAGCGCTGAATGTCTCGCTGGAGCAGATTTGGGATTGGGATGGGGAGCAGAGGCAGTCTCAGGTGATGGATAGCAGAAGGCCTGTCATACAGAATTCTCATTAAGTTGTAAATCCTTCACAACGCTACCCACTGAACAACAGGGGAAGAACTCATCTTTGTTGCTCCACCTTGTTGCTGACACAACAATGAAGCAGCCATGAAGCAGTTTGTGTGTTTATGTGTTTGTGTGTGGTGTGTTTGTGTGTGGTGTGTTTGTGTGTGGTGTGTTTGTGTGTGGTGTGTTTGTGTGCCACACAAAGGTCTCAGACGCTTTGTTGGCTGGTGAAAAATGTTGACCAGATCTAAAGAGAAATGCAAAAAATATGAAATGAACAATGACAAAATGTTGATTTTGTTATTGTTTAAGTACTAGTTACACTCTATAATGGACAATGAAGCCTAAATGATTCAAGGCATTTATGTGCAATTTTATCATTGCTTTCAAATGCATTGGCATAATTGTTGTATTTACCAGAAATGTGTAATTGTTTGTAGTCTACATTAAAAGAGTAGTAGGTACATTCTAGGCCTAAGCGTGAGACTAATGGCAAAGTAATGGCAGTGTAAAACTATCATTTTTGTTCTTAAGCATCAAATACTTATATAACTAATTAACAAGATACCCAACATGCAACAGCTACTTATATTAGTAATTAACAAGATACTCAACCTGCAATATAAAAATTGAACATTTGTACTATTACAATATAACCGGAAATAACAGGTCTTCGGCGATAGCCAACAGCAGCCTATATTTGGAAACCGAGCCATATAGTTTGGATTCTTATTCGGAATTTGACGCGACGTCAGACTTATATGACAATGTGACGGATAGTTGATGCTCTCAAAAGAAATCTAAATAACTCAGCATAGAGGTGTTTTATTTCGCAAAGCACAACAGCGCCATCTTGTGGATAACAAATGGAGGGATCCGGATGATTCGGAATACATCGTCATTACCGACGACATCTTTCTGTCACTGAACTGCTAGCTGTCGAGATGGCTCTTCGGCCAGGATCTGGGGGAGGTGGCAGGTATTTTAACTATTTAAACCAAACATTATTAAATAATGAATATGATGTAGCATACTCTAGATTCTCAGTGATGACAGTTGATAACATTGATATGAGTTAAATCTGGCATAGCAAGGAAAATAAGTCAGTATGGCTAAGAGGGTGGTGACGAACAGGTTAGCTAGCTAGCTAGCTAGCTAGCTGCTATAGCTGTCTTATCCTTGAACAGCCTAGCTATCCAACAACAGCTGGCTTTTGTTGTGTCAAGTAATGTGTTTACTGTACCAGGCAGTTTAACTTGATGCATTGTGTGACAATCGTCTGGTGTTTTGAAGCGACTGTTGAGCAATATTGGTTACAGTTAGCTAGGATTAACTAGTTTGCCCGGACATTTAACTCTATATTAAATCGCCTAATAGAAAGATTTTAATAGGCGTAGTTGACAATCGGGTAGCCGTGATGACGTTGGCGAGCTATTATATTTCTATATTCTTTGTCATTTTTAACATGGTCTTAACGTCCGAGGATATTATTTGAGCTAACAATGTAGGAGCTAGCTTGCTCTAGCTAGGTAGCATAAGTGACATTAGGTCTTACGTACAGTGATCCAGATTGAGAAAATAGGAAGCTGAATGGCACAAAGATATTCGATTTAAAGGACTGATATCGTACATGACTAGTCAGCGGTAATAGTTTAAAAAGTAGTTAGAAGGGTGAATATTTTGCCAGCTATCCAACCGACACGGTAACGACCCAGGCTCTTTAAACGACGTCAAATTACGCCTTAATTACATATTAGAATAGGTGCATGCTTTGAAATAAATAATGAAGAGAGGGCACGTTAAATCTTAGTGACCACTTGGCAAGCAATGCCCTTGTATGTCAATGCAGGCTTGAAACGTGCTGATTCCCTTTTTTTCTTTATTTATCGGAGACCCTGATGATGTCTAACTCCTTAGTGAAATGTAGACATACATTGTCTTTTTTGAGGGGGGTATAGCTGTTCTCCAGTCAAACAGTTCATTTTACTGCTCCTTCTTGTAGTCAGTGGATTCCTCAAACGGATGATGCTCCCATTATTCGTATGTTTTTTTTAATTATTTTTTTTATCTGTCCATTTATAAGCTTAGAGGATACTTGAGCATGTTGGTGTTGGTAACGCAGCCAGGCCCAGTGTGGAGATGAAAAGACCAGACTTATGACTTTTTCATAAGCAATTCCTCAGCTAGAGCTGACAGGACTGAATAATGAATGTGTGATGGATCTGCTACCCTGGACATGCCTATCAGAAGGCACCGATACTGTCAGGGAAACCTAATAGCTCCGTGTTTCAGAGAGGGCTTTGCTCAAGCCACAGTAACACCGGAGCCATAGTTGCTACTCTCTCCGAAATTGTTGGTTTCTGGTGAACATCTACATTCCTCCTTGGTCAGACATGAATGAGTTAGTCGTACGGCTACTTGATGCCTCCTTTGTTTAAAGTCTGACGTGTCGTTTTTATAGGTCATTCTAAGGCAGAACCTTGAGACTGTTGAATCAAGCACGCATATTAATCAGTGAGGTTGTGCGCGCGCGCATGCGTGTGTGCGTGTGTGCGTGCATGCACTCGTTGGGCAAGCCTCTGTTCACTGGCACTGTCACAACCTCCCTGGAAAAATAGCAGACAGCCAACATGGATATAGCCCCACTGAAACCCATTTGAGCATATCAGCCTTTCAACACGATCCAGACAGTCCGTCTTCCTCTCGTCTCCCTACATATGTCTGACCCACCAGGGACTGGGCACAGAGACCCAGACAGGAGGTGCCATAGCAACAGGTGCTGCCATGTTTTTTTTTCTCTACCGCTGTTACTATTAAATGGAATCTTGAATGTGGCATTACTCTTTATTAAAAGTTCCAAGATTGGTCTGGGGATGTTGACTGTGTGACTATCAATCCAGTCTGGGCAAATTGTTATTTAATAGTTTCATAGTTAAGGAGCGTATTAATGTTTCAAAGCCAAGCTGTTTAGGGTAATGACTAAGATGAATGAGAGGAGAGACTAATGTACCAACCGGTGCTGCCATATTTCGATTTCAACGCGGCCATTATTCATTTTGTCAACACTTGCACCACTGTATGAAACGAGGAGGTCGTATCTCTCGTTAGCAAACTCACCCTTGGATGTAGCCCACCTTCTCCTACATGCCTTCAATAAGTTAAGGATGAAGTATCACATCGTTGTTGGTGAGGTCTGTCAGTGTTGAATGGCAAGTGTATCTGCTTACCCTTGTTTACTGAGCCTGCGCTAGAGAAAGACCCAGCCATGTATCCTGGCTGCACAGAAGCACTTTTCATCGCTACAAACATCATTTAGATAGATTTGGAAGAGAGAGGAAAACAGGGTAATGGTTTGATTTTCTGGAGGACCCCTGGTAAATATGGTAGCGTAACGTTAATAGGCTTCATGGCTGTCAAATTAGCTGCACAATAGTGGTTTTATCAGAGCAGAAACATTTGGGCTGAGAATGTAGCTCCCAGCTGCTAACACCGTTGATCCTAGCCTGGTTTAATCTGCGTTGCTAATCCTGGGGTCAGCTCAGCCTGCGTGGCTGCTCCTGTGAGAGCGAGCCGTCCAGCTGCCACTCCGGGCCTCCACAGGCGCGAGTCCCAATCTTTCCAAGTCCCGACCGCTTTATAGGACAGAGCTGGAATTCAATCGGAAAGGCATCCTCTCCTCGCCTGCGTAGTCCAATTAGTCTAATAGTTTAATACCCATGCTACGCAACGAAGGGAGTGTAAAAGTCGTATTTTATTATAAGTCGTACTATTCAGCCATAAGGGAAAGGATTGCTTTAGATGGCTTTGAGTGTACAAGTACCATTTAGGATTAGCGTTGGATTTGCTGGAAACCACGGAGACTGAAGAGACTGGAGATTCCGAGAGGTAGCAGGGTGCACGTATGGGAGGATACTAAAAGCTGCTGCACGCTGATGGCCTTGCGCTGACGTGCCCGTGTTGACGTGCCCGTGTTGACGCTCAGCCGAGAGGGCGGCGCAGAGCGAAAGACGCCTCGGCCGTCTCCTGTTGCCGCTCCATGCGACCAGGCAGCCGCAGGAGGGAGCGGCGTGGAGGTGGGGACAGAAAGGAGCGAGCTGCCTGCGTCACCAGCCTTGTCGCCGCAGTCGCGCCACTCTCATCACTGACGTGACTCCGTCTCCCATGGATACGCTTCGGCGTGTCGGTTGATGACGTGGTCCCCTCGTCTGTTTCCATTTTTAACGGAGAGAACGATCTTTGAAATCCCAAATGAAAGACCCAGTGAGGTGCCAAAGCCCTTATAATCGCAGTATCTCGCCAATATTATTTATAGCAAAACACGATGGTAGCGTTCCATTAAGGTTGCCGTCAAAGTACCTCGTTGGCAGATCGATAAATGTTGCTCTGAGCAACCGCAAAGTGTTATTGAATCAATTCTTCCTGCCTGTCAGATTTAGTGCTGGCGGTCAATGCAATATTTATTCATGTGTTCCCTAGAAAGCAGTGAGCTAGAACAATAACGGTCTCACTGCAGTGTGATGCTGGCGAGTGATACAACACACGAAGGAAGAAAAATCCAACTACCAGGCTGGTGTTCTAGACTGGTGTTCTAGGCTGGTGTTCTAGGCTAGTGTTCTAGGCTCGTGTTCTAGACTGGTGTTCTAGACTGGTGTTCTAGACTGGTGTTCTAGACTGGTGTTCTAGACGAGTGTTCTAGGTTAGTTAGCAGGATTGGTACCATGCTAGGTACAGAGATAGACACCACGTCTCCTCAGAGAACCACATGAGGTGCTACTAGGCTAAGTATGTACCAGGGGAGGCACTAGGCTAAGTACCAGGTGAGGGTGCCAGGAGACCGTCAACATGCAGTGTTATGAGGGATATTAGCATTTATATTATTCCAGTCATTTGTCTTGCATGCTAATTAGCTCTGGGTGTGAAACGACTGACTACAGTGGAAAATCAATGCTGCTGTATTGTTCAATATCTCACAATGGCGTGCTGTTCCCCTGAGCTGGTATTATCAACCCTTGAATGATTTCCTAATGAATAACTTGATTCATACCAACAGGCTCAGTGTAGCTGGAAGCCTGCCTGTTGAATGCCTGAGAACTGACGACGTCTCATTAGCTGTCTGCTGGTGACTTGCTTGCTTTTCTTCTTCTCTCCTGCAGTTTTATTTATCCTGTCGGAGGGAGCCTGGGTCCTCCACAAGGTGAGTCATCCTTCAGTCGACATCACATCTCTGGCAGCAGACCCTCCCCCTATCCCCCCTCCAGCTGTTCTGCTTCCCTGAGTTGTGTGAACTTACCAAGCAGGGCTCCTGTGTGTGCAGACCCTCCAGAGTAGCTCCTCTAGAGCAGGGGGCTATCCAGCCCAGGTCTCTGGGAGATGACTTCCTGTAGGTTGGCGCTCCAATGCTAATCTAGCCCAGTGGATTCTAGGGATGGGGTTTGAGTGATGTGTTGAATCAGGTTGGATACAACAGGGGGCGGAGCAAATACGTTCAGGACGGGAGCTCTCCATGAACAGGGTTGAAGGCTTCTGATCTAGAGAATATAGATGATGGCTTATGTCACCTGCAGTCGATACTACAGCTCAATGTCAGAGCGTCACGGCCATCTCACATTACCATGGAAACGTCTGCTTATAATCAGGCCAGACGAGTCCCCAATGGTGTTACTCCCAAGCTCATGTCACCCAACCCATGGCCTCTCCTCGACAGGCCCTATGACAGACTTCATAATGACACTTGTCAAACAGAGGTGCTTTGCTTAGAAGGGGGCCCGTACACGCTCCAGCAGGCGCCGGTGCCGGTGCTGGTGGTGGTGACGTGCCACAGAGCGAGTGACCGCATGCTGAGCCACGGAACGAGCCGTTTATTCAGCCTAGTTTTGTTCTAATCTGGGATCTCAATCCAGGTCTGCGGCTCAGAGCTTTGGCTGGAAGATAGAGCATCTGTGAGAACACACACACACACACATACACACACACACACACACACACACACACACACATACATACACCACACACACACACATATACAACACAGCACTCACACACACACACACACACACATATACATACACACACTCCCTTTCTGTTATCCTCCCTACATTCCCAGGTTTTTTCTTGTTGCTCCAAGCTGTCACAGCAGCTACACTCAGGAACAGATTGGATGGCGCCGAGCCTCTCTCTCTTTCTCTCTCTCTCTCTCTCTCTCTCTCTCTCTCTCTCTCTCTGTCTCTCTCTCTCTCTCTCTCTCGATCGTCCAGGCAACGAGCGAGAGCGGTCGCATGCCGCCATCGCAGTCAGTGATGTCATACTCCACATGCCCGCGTACCCGGGTCTGTCCACATGCATGCATCTGACCGTGAGCCTCTGCCTGTCGTTGTAACCCCACGCCCCTCTTCTCTCCCCAGGCATGCTGCCCATGCAGCAACAGCAGCAGCAGCAACAGCAGCAACAAGGCTTCCCCATGGTCCAAGTGATGCAGCCCAACATGCAAGGCATGATGGGAATGAACTTCGGAGGTCAGATCCCCCCCGGTGCCATGCCGATGCAGGTGCGTCAAGTCTCTCCCTGTGGATGATGTCGTTACACTTCACGGATTTCTTCCGGTCGTTTGAGGATTGAGACCGGATGAAAAGATCCGGTCCTGGCTGTGCTTCAGCGATGCTGCTCTTTGTAGAGCAGACTCGGCCCGGAGCTAGCGCTCACCTTTCAGAACCGGCTCCCAAAGAGCACTTTGTAGGTCGTTGCCTCATGCTCCGACTGCTCCTGTGTTGTTTCTCAGTCTTCACCAGCCTCTCATCTTGACTTACTTTCATCAGCTCCCGGCTGCTTGGGACTGAAACGAGCCGTCGGATCAAAACAAACGTGTTGCTGCTTGGGGTTGAACTGCTGCTAGTTCTGCTTCTAGACTTGGTTGTTTAAGAGTGATTAGTGTTGGTCTAAACACCCCAAGCCTGTTTGTTGTAGGCTTCTGTGAATACTGATGTATGGGAGAGCGCAAAGGCGCTAACCCGCTAACGAGGAAGTCTGTTACAATCACTGCCTGTGCTGCTCTGTGCCATTCGTTATTGAACGGGAGTAGGCATGCGAAGACCGTTAATGTGTTTGTGTTCTCCCAGGGTGGGATGGCCATGGGGATGCAGGGCCCGGGGATGCAGTTCATGGGCCAGCCACAGTTCATGGCCATGAGGGCCCCAGGGCCCCAGTACACAGCAGATATGCAGAAACAGATGGCTGAAGAACACCAGTAAGTCTGCCCTTCTGTGCTCTGTGGTGCATGCTGCTACAGTGTGTGTGTGTGTGTGTGTGTGTGTGTGTGTGTGTGTGTGTGTGTGTGTGTGTTACAGTCTGTGTGTATCCATGAGTATGTGTGTTGTCTTTGGCCTCTCTCTCCCCTCATCCTCCCCTCACCCTCATCCTCTACTGGGCCTGGTCTCTCCTCCCCTCACCCTCATCCTCTACTGGGCCTGGTCTCTCCTCCCCTCACCCTTATCCTCTACTGGGCCTGGTCTCCCCCAGGAAGCGTCTGGAGCAGCAGCAGCGGATGCTGGAGGAGGACAGGAAAAGGAGGCAGTTTGAGGAGCAGAAACAGAAGCTGCGGCTGCTCAGCAGCGTCAAACCCAAGGTGGGCCTGGCTACTCTGGTCCTCCACTGGACCCTCTCTCTCTCTTTCACTTTTGCTCTCTCTGTCAGCTCTCATCTCCTCTCTCCTTGCTCCTCTCTCGCTCTCATCTCCTCTCTCTCTCTCTCTCACTCTTCTCTCTTCCTCTCTCTTCTCACTTCTCCCTCCCCCAAAAAAACACACACACACACACACACACCACACACACACACACACACACGACCCCGTCTCAGCCCCAGTCCAGTGCTACGATGTGCTGTCCCCTCTTCCCCCTCACTGTTCTAGCCCTCCACCTGCTCCGTTAGTCCTCCAGCTCCTCCCCCTAGCCTTACACCTCTGCTTCACCTCCTCCCCCTCCTGCCATGCTAGTCTCCCCAGCCTGAGGGCATCCATCTCTGACTCTTGTCTGTCTCTTGTGCTCTGCTCAGACAGGAGAGAAGAGTCGTGACGACGCTCTGGAGGCCATCAAAGGCAACCTGGACGGCTTCAGCCGCGACGCCAAGATGCACCCCACGCCGTCCTCGCAGTCCAAGAAGCCAGGTAGCACGCGCTCACTCATTCTGCCGTTGTCCAAGCGGCGTGCTGTCGGCGTGACGTGGCGGTCCAATACGCCCCCCCCCACCTCTCTACCGAGGACGGTGACCGCCACTAACAGTCACTCTTCCAGAGGACCGGGTCTCTCTGAAACACTCCCACAACCTTTTCCTTTTACTGTCTGGGACAGAACCAGATCCTGTTGGTGTCCTCATCCATGTTCACTGTCTGCTTCTACACATGCTGCTTTTAAAGAACTTGACCAGTTGTTTTCATTTCGCTTGTTCATCTGCCAGAGAGTTAATGTTCGGTTTATGTTAGTTGCAGTTTTTCCACGCCTGCAATCTTTTCACCGGATTGCGTAACGTGTGCTTCACTGCTGTTTGTTTTTGTGCTTTGCAGAAAGTTTGACACTTGTAGCTCTGTAAAACGAATCAATACAGAACTCTCCCAATTGATTTATGCACAGACCAAATTGTAATGACTTGTCTTTCACTGTCTGAGCGCCACGGTGCATTTCTGACCTGGCACAAAACAGTCTCCCTCTGTTCACCTTCCACCCCTTAGCTCTGCACTGTGTGTCCTACCATCATCCTTATTTCTTCATTTTCACAGACTCATCGCCATCCCACCACCACTCTGTCGCCCCCCACTCCCTCTCCCCCGCTCTCCCCGAGGACCAGGACGAGTTTAGCGACTTTGTTCAGGGGCCCGTAGACGGCTCCTCCTCCTCCGCCCCCTCTTCCTCCTCCTCCTCTTCCTTCCCGCCGTCCTCCCAGGCCCGGTCGTCCTCCCCCTCTCTCCTGGCCAGTCCGGCTGGCCGCTCCTCCGCTCCCCTCCCCTCCGCTCCCCTCCCCTCCTCCCTGCTCCCTCTAGCCCCCCCAGCCTCTGTGGCCATTCCTTCTGCCACCCAACACTCTGCTGTCAACTCCAGTTCCCAATTTCAAGGTAACTCCTCTCTTTCATCTTTTGTATTTTTATTTTAGAAACATATTTTTTATTTCTTTTTGAAACCATCCTCAGCTCTCGTTAGTCTGCATATGATGAATAACACAGCAGTGCTTCTGGCCGTGTAGAGGAAACGTGTTTGAAGGGGTTCCTGTTGGTGCTTAAGCAATGCTGTAAACAGCCCCCCTCCCCACTCCCCCCTAGTCTCTCCACCTTGGTTCTCCCAGCACCGCTGTGCAGAAGGCTCAGCAGATGGTAACATTTCTGGATCCTAAGCCTTTTAAGTGAATGCTCAAAACACCAGTTGGCAGAACAGTGAAAGCAAAGTACCATATCTAACAAGCAAGTTGCCCCCCCCCCACACCGCCCTGGTGGTCTGCAGTTACAGCTGGAGGCATCACATAGTCAGGCCCAGCAGGAGGTCAGGCTCTTCCTCCCTCGTCATGCTCACCTCTGTCTTCATCTCAAACCCTTTCAGGAGTTTTGTGACCTAGTTGTCTCTCCGACTGTAATAAGCCACTTAGATTTCACCAGCGGGTTAGCGCTTTGAAGCTCCGCCCCCCCGCCTGGAAAGTGATATCTGTAGAAACGTGATAAGCAGATGCTTAGTCTCACCTAGATAGCGGTGGAAATGTTAACGGGTCACGTGCGAAGCGGAGAAAATCTCATTAAATGTCTTTTAAAAACAGTCCTGGCGTTTGGATGGGTAGACTGAACCACATCCGAACTGACCGCACACGCAGGGTTCATGCTCAGCAATAAGCCCCTCCCACTTGAAGCAACCAGGGAGGGGCACAGGTGTCAAGTTGTGAGGTGAACCAGCTGTCCTTCATCGTTTCTAGGCCCGTCCCTGGAAGAGAAGCTCTTCTCCTCGTGCGACATGACAGCTGCTAAGAAGGCCCAGGTTAGCTTCAGGTCCCAGCAGCCCCTGGCTGAGATGGGCCCCAGGGCCCAGGTCTCCACTCATTTTCACCCCAGCACCAGGGCCCGGAACTGGGCACACCCTGCTGCGGACCTAAGTTCCGTCTTCACCATAGAAACGCCGTCTGTGGCTCCACCCACACCAGCGGCACCCACGGCGGCCGCCGGCCCCCGCCCTCCTCCTCCTCAGACCAGTAGCGACGGTGGTGAGAGAAGACGCCGTTTGTTATCGCCAAGTCTCTCACCTTTTCTCTCCGACTAAACGCTCAACCAATCAGCTGGGAGCTGCTGGCCTCTGTCCTGCTTACTAAGCATCTGGAAACATTCTGAACTCAAGCCTGAATCTTTGGTTGGATTGGGCCATTTTTGCGGCTCAGTCTGAATGTGATTGAACTCTTGCCTCTGTCTGATTCCTCTATGATGAAACCTGCAAATCAGAATTAACACCACCTGACCTGAACCCTCTTCAGTACAAACACACTTTCTATTCCTGTTAGTTTTTTTCACGAGTCCCTCCCAGAGTCTAATGCGCCGGTCCTTCTCCCCCTCCCTGGGTGAGTATCTGCAAAGGGAGCCCTGGGTGAGGGACTCCTCTGAATGGGCTTTCTGTCTGGGCCTTTCTGGGTTTCCCTCCCGGGGAGGGGGGGGGGGGGGGGGCAATCCTCCGCTCCTCCCCCTGTCTAACACCCTCTCAGAGGATGACCTCTGGCGCATGGCTGATTTTCTCTGGGTTTAACAAGAACGCCTCGCTCCCGGTGGCCAGCGCTGCCGCTGTGGCTGCTGTCCTGATTCAATATGCTGCTCCGCTCCTTCTGTCTGCTCCGGCTTGTTTGTCTTGATCCCCGCTGTCATCCGGGGCGAAAAACGTAGCAGCACATCGCCGACAACACCTGTGCGGCGTAATAGAGTCGTTTAAGTGCCGACGGAGCCCGACGAGAGGATTATGTGGAGAAGAGCTACTCCAGTCAACGTGCATTATTCAGACGAGGGGGGGGGGGAGGGGAGGCAAGGCAAGGCAGGGGATCTTACTTGCCCTAATGGACTCGCCTGTTTTAAGGCTGTTCCAGAGTCGCTGAATCAGTAGCTCCTCTCTCCAGGATGTTAAGTTGGTGTGGGGGGAGGTGAAGGGAGGGGGATGTAAGGGGGTGGGAGTGGAGGGACCAGGTTACTGTCAGAGAGTACGGAAGAGAGATGCTCATTGGTTAGCAAGCCAACTGGCCTCCCAGGCCTCAGGAGCTGTCAGAGTGGCTGGTTAAGGCCCGAGGACACAGGGATGGATGTGTGAGGCTGCAGGAAGCTCAGGGAATCAGCAACAACAAGCAGTGAATCAGTACCAAGGCCTCCAGGGCGACAGGTGCAGAATACTCCATGAGCCTTGTGTCCGGGAGACTCTGTGAGCAGTGTGCCAGGATCCAGTAAGCCTGTAAGCCAACTCTTCCTTGTGTGTGTGTGTGTGTGTGTGTGTGTGTGTGTGTCAGCAGGGGTTGGAGCGTATCCACAGCAGGAACAGATGCAGCCCATGGTGCCTGGCTGGCTGTATAACGATAGTCTCATCCCAGGTAAACGGAGTTCGCCCTCGTTTCTCGTGCGTACGCTGTTCCAAGCTTCGCGGGCGTTCCCGTCGAACGCCAGCGTGTGTCCGTTCCCACGTTTTCATGAAGCTGTCTGTCTGTGTCTGTGTGTCTGTCTGTCTGTGTGTTTGTGTGTCTGTATGTGTGTCTGTCTTGGAGTGTCTGACTGGTTTTCTTTGATTGTCGTGTGTCTCCACAGAGATGTTCAAGAAGGTTCTGGAGTTTACCATGACGCCGTCAGGGATCGACACAGCCAAGCTCTACCCCATCCTGATGTCCTCAGGCCTGCCCAGAGAGGCCCTGGGCCAGATCTGGGCCTCGGCCAATAGGACCACACCTGGCATGCTGACCAAGGAGGAGCTGTATACCGTGCTGGCCCTCATTGGTGTAGCCCAGGTATGCTGTATGCAGATGACGTCCTCACATTGTAAGGGCAGGTGTCAGTAGCTGCAGAGAGTTCTGGAAGTATATGTGTCTATCAGTGTGTGTGTGTGTCTCTGTGTCTGTCTGACTGTGTGTGTCTGACTGTCTGTCTGTGTGTGTGTACACGTGCATGTGTGTGTCTGTCTGTGTGTGCGTGTGTATATGTGTGTCTGTCTGTGTTTGTGTGTGCACGCACGCGTGTCTGTCTGTCTGTGTGTGTGTGTGTGTGTGTCTGTCTGTCTGTCTGTCTGTCTGTGTGTGTGTATGTGTGTGTGTGTGTGGTGGTTGCTGCTATGGCGGGACACCAAGTGAGTGTGACTGAGCTCCCTCAGGCTCTGCCCCTCCAGCAGCCCCCCCCCCCGCCTGCCTCTGTCACAGCCACTCTGGGGAGATGCTAATTCACACTCCTTCTGCATGCCACTGCTGCAGTTGCAGGGAATAAGAAGATCCTTTTGTCATGTAAATACCCAAGCCTTCTGGGATGCTTTTGTGTGGCTGTGTCATAAAAATAAAAACCGACAGCAGCTACTGGAAAGGAAGTTGACTAATGAAGGGTTTAGGTGGATGTTGATGTCTGCTTTGTGGTGGAGGATAGCAGAGCAGATGAAAGGAGGGCATCAGGGTTCGAGGACCAGACGCTCAGCTGGGCGGCTCCACTTCACTGATTCATATTAATGGGCGGAGAGTCGGAGCTATTCAAGTCTGCAAGCTCTCCCTTGAAACGGTCTCTGCGTTTCCTGTCGTCGTGAACCAATCCCACAGCACCAACCTTCTCCTCTCCTGTCTCTTCTCCCAGAGTGGTCTGCCAGCCATGAGCGTGGACATCCTGAGTCAGTTCCCCTCTCCGCCCGTACCCAACCTGCCGGCTCTGGCCATGGCCATGGCCCCAGTCATGCCCCAGCACCAGCAGCCCATGATGGCCCCGCCTGCCGCCGTCATGACCATGCCTACCGCAGCTCCCGCCGCCCAGCCCCCGGCTAACTTCCACCCTAACTTCCCACCTGTGCAGGTAAGGGAGGGACGGTTGTTTGTCCGCGCTCAAACCCCCCGTCCCTGTCGACCGCACCTGCCAAACCGCCCATCTTTGCTTTCAGGGGACCAAGACGGACGATGACGACTTCCAGGACTTCCAGGAGGCCCCCAAGGCCGGAGGGGGAGGAGAGCAGTCCTTCACTGATTTCCAGGGGGAATCTGGGGGAAGCTTTCCTGGCGCCACCCCCTCCCAGCACCAGAACAGGTAATGAATCTCACTGGCCAGGCCAAGGGGAGAGACAACTTCACGTTATGAAAGTAATACAAGAAGTGCCCTGTTTGTAAAGGTATCACTGGGAATAAATTGGCGCTAGTCTTTGAAAGTATCGAAGATTACATCGTTTCTTTTGTAGTCTGGCAAACGCTCTCATGCAGAAGGCCGATTCAAGGCGTCATCCTAATGAATTCATTTCAGCGGCCAGCAGATAAGCTCACTTCTTTCTGTTCTCACACCTGAGCGGAGGAAAGCCTGTCTCCTCGCAGGGAGAGAAAGAGCCGCGTGGCAATTATCTTTTACGAAAGACAAAGGGGAACGTGGAAAATAAAGGAACTCACATCTGAGTGGCGTAGACTCTTTACAATCCAGTCACCTTTCTCTTTCGCTCTCTCTTTCTCTTTCGCTCTCTTTCTCTTTCGCTCTCTCTCTCTTTCGCTCTCTCTCTCTCTGTGTCTCTCTTTATCGCTCTCTGTCTCCCTCTCACATACACACGCACATACAAGAAACGTCAGCCGAACAGGCCTGATTGTTTCAGCCCCTCATCTCGTATCCTCCCGAGTCTCAGATCACTGTCTAATTAACATGAGAAGTGAAAACGCCCGTGGCGGCTCGTCAGCCAGTGCAGGCAGGTGGACCCTGGCGACAGGGGCTGGCTTTGAAGAGGATGACGTGGGCTGGATGGGCCTTCTCTTCTTCAACCCTGCCTCTTCCTTAGCCCTGCCTCTTCCTCAGCCCTGCCTCTTATCTGCAGCCTAGTCTGGTGGAAAGCTCTGTGGGATTCCAGGGTTGTAAGTGTCCAATCAGCTCAGGCGGCTTAGGCGGATTAAGCGAGGGAGATGGTGGGAGGAGGTGTGGGGGGGTGGCGGGAGGGGGGGCAGGGCTTAGTACTGGCCTTCCTGGTCCCTGCTGACTGGACGTGGCTGCTGTTGTCTCTGCAGCTCAGCCTCCATGCTGACCCCAGTCCTGGGCTCCGGCTCCTCCTCGGCCTCGGACAAGTACGCCGTCTTCAAGCAGCTGTCTGTGGAGCAGCCAGCGGAGCCTGCCCCCCCTGCCCCAGGTACCTCCAACACCCCCCATACCCTGCCCCAGGTACCTCCAACACCCCCCCCATACCCTGCCCCAGGT